>SSHR01000764.1:0-28300 GCA_006518225.1 Fusarium neocosmosporiellum | reverse complement strand
TTGTAACCCACCCACCCGACCAGGTCGGTCGCCCAAGAAGCCGCCCGCCCAGTACAATGAGGTGCCCGCACAACTGCCCTCCATGGTGAAAATTTTCATCACTGCCCGGCAAGGCGGGGGGGGGCCTGGAAAGACCTGGTGGCCGCCAAATTACAGCAGCAGCCCCGTTGTCGAGCCTGACGATTGAGGCCCTAGAATCCAAACGGTTCTCGGCGCGTTTTCAGGGCCATCAGTGATTCTCGCGAGCTGCCCTCCAGCTGGTTTTTTTCAGAGTTCAGTGAGCGCCCTGGATGCCGCTGCCCATCCATTCCAGGCACGCACTCCAGCTCTTCTGTAGAGGCAGGTAGTCTCGCCACAACACCTTCCCCAACAGCGCACAGCAAGATCCTAGGCAATTGCCAGCTTGAGAACCCAGGGCAAGAGCAGCCCGCCTCCTTCCACAGCCCTGCTCTTTAAGAGCCCGCACTCCATGCTCATCACTTCTCCCACACATAGACCTCAATGCAAAAAAGACACACAAATTCGTCCTCAGATCAGAGAAACCCCTCGGAAGACCAGCGCAAAAGATACCGCACTGGGGCCTTCGCTGACTGGTCCATTAGCCACTCGCAGCAAAGGATGGAAACGACTCCGCGCCCAGTTGCGCAGCCTCCGCACTCCCAAGGTGCTACTGCTGCGAGGGCTGAAGCGTCAACTGTATCGTCTCAGTACTCGACTATTATTTATGATCAATCAAGCTGTGCCGGTGGGTTTTCCTTGTTAACTTTTCACTACATTGAATATGCTCACTGATTTCATCTACTTGTTGGCTGTTGGTGCATCACAAATTTGTGGCCTGGAGCCGCCTATAACCCCGTCCAGAGCCTTCGCAAACCTGTTTGCAAAAGCCGTGATGCTGTAACGATACCTACAGAAGACACCTGGAGCGACTTCTCTAGCGCCCCCTCGCGACGCTTTTCCAGGGCATCCGAAGCGATGTGTCACTGTCACACTCAGAGTGTGGTGACCACGCTGCCGCCCCCTCCACTCACCGCTGGGTCAAGCCCAATCCGAGTGCGCCCTGAGCTCGCCAGGCAGCTGGGCGGGCTTTCGCTGGCCTCGAGCTGGGCACAGCCAGGCGGGGTCATTCCGGCGCCTTCACCCTTGGCCTGTACATTTCAGAACGATCAACCAGGGGGGGTGATGGAATGACGGCCACAGAGGAGAGCGGCTCTTTTCAGGCACCCAGCGGTCCCCCAACCTCTCGCTGTGGAACAGCGAGTCAGAGGCTTTGACGTTTCCCTCAAGGACAACCATCTGCCCGAAAACAATGAGCTGTCGCTGGCGCGCCCTCCTGGTGTCATTTATTCACCATGGCTCTCTTACCTGGCGTGCTTCAGTGTCCATCAAGCTATTTTTCAGCAGTCCTCAACCTTTTAGAGGCAGGTCAGCACGAGCAGCCCTGAACTCCCACACTTTCTGCAACATTGCCGTCCTCGACTGTGCTCAGGCAGATGTATCGACGTCATGTTCAGTTCCCAGTGTGTGAAGCGAAAGCCTCCAGGAACTACGTCCTCGAGCGATTCTTTGACGTAACTAAATCGCCGGAGCATTCATCGTATTGCACCCGTTCGGGCCGCCATAGAGATTTCATGTCCACGACATCAATTCTACTCAAGCCATCGTTGATGACCGTTGTTCCAAGACAATTTCCAACTCGTCTCTTCCCCAACCCGATCCCAACAGTTGCAATAGACAGGTACTTTGAGGATTCACACGTCCCCGAATTGTACTGTAGACAGTTCAAGAGCTGCAATTCGTCATCAACTACGTCTTGTTCAAAACGTACGCATCGCACAAGGTGCCAAAGGGTCGCAAAGGAACACCTTGATGGACATTGAACTGTTCATCGAGAGTGGGAGCTTGAAGGGAAACTCGACCCTTTGGCCCGCCTCCCCTCGACTGGTTTTTGTATAAAGACTCAAGATGCCTCCGCTTCGGTCACTCGATTCCTACTCGATAAATATTCTTGAGTTTTTGACCCCTCCATGTTTCGAGGCCGAACGCGACTGAACCCATCATCGCCAACTACCTACCGAGACGCGTCTCTTGGAGGGGCTCAGAACACCACGTGATGGCAGCGCGGCTCCAGTAAGCTTAATAGTAAGTTATTGACCTTGAGTCAACGACGCTTCTATTCTACCCGCCCTTCTGTACCAAGTTTACACAGCCATGGTGTGTTACTGGTCCCTTTAAGTGAAGTCACTGCCGAGGGAATCATACGTTCCTCTTGATCTGTTCATGCTTGTGGTCGAGCAAAGCTCAAGCAGCTTCGCAGTTCTCTCTTATCCCTTCACACGCAATGGCGGGGCTCTGATCCAGAGCTGCCCACGCAAGCTTCATTCGACGGCGTTGAATGGTTGATGCGCCAGGGCACCCACTGGTGTCACAGACCCCTGCTGTCAAGGCCGTCCAAAGACCCAAAACAAGCCAAGTCAGAGATGCTCAAGATGGAGGGGCGAGGTACTTGGCGTCTGTATGGCAGCAGCACCCAATTGCCGCGTACCAGACCCTTGTCCCAGCTTGGACAGCTTCCATCCCCCGGCTCGCTATGGCTAATACCCCTCATGATCGACCATCCTCGCGATCTCCCGGCGCGTATGGTTTTCATGCTCGGCCACCAAGTGGGCAAACGGAGGTCTGAGGAAGCAGGCCATATTCCATGGCAAGGCATGAACGGCGGATGGACCGGCCAACCTTGTGTCCAAGCTATGGTGGCTTCAGAAGCTTCGATTCGACAGAGCTTGGCATACTGCTTGGACCCGACGGGAGGCAACCCGTCTCACGCCCGTGACGCCTAGATTGCAGTGTCTGTCTACATGAGCTGAGATCAGTACATACAGTACAGTCGGTAAACCCAGGCAATGTCGTCAGCATGTGCTCGAGCAATTCTGCTGGCTTATTCCTGTTTGTCAACTGCTGCACTGCTCGGCCAACGGTAGCACCACTTTGAAGTCCAGCACCACACAGCGCCCGCGCCAGCTGAATCTGCGTCACTTGCCCCTCAGACAGCCCCTCCTCCGCTTCCTCATCCTCCACCATTTCCTGGTTTCCTCTCCCTGTTTTCTTCTTCCTCCTCCTCCCTCACAAATCTTGCTGTCCTGGATTCTTCCTTTCTGCACTGCTTCGTCTCCCCTCCTGCTAGCTCAGAAGGGGTTCTTTCATTTCACCACTCTTGCTACACAACACCAAGCTTCTCTCTGGGATTCCTCCCAGTGCCTGAGGACGCGAACAGCAGCCATGTTCAGCTTCAGGTCTCACGGCCTCCTGGTGGGGCTCATCATCCTCGTTGGCCTGGCTTCTCCTGCCTTTGCCTTCGGTGCTGGCAACATTGCCTCGATCTCCAAGGTTGAAGGCCAGAACTGTGAGCGATCCCCCGCACGTCGCATCACTCGGCGCATCCCAGCTAACCGTACCTCTTCTAGGGCGACACGGCGATATCGAAGATGCCCTCCTCACCCTCACCCTGGCCCGTGCCCTCAATGGCAAGAAGTTCAACAAGATCAACGTTTCGCGCACGTACTTTGGAAACTGGCTCCGAGATTACTCCCAGGCTGTTGATGTCGGCACTGTCAAGTCCGTTTCTGCCGAGGCCATCCGTCTCCTCCTCTGCGTTCTCGGCTTCATGACCTTTGGCTACGGTTCTGGCGAGTTCGAGGTTACCGCTGAGCGACTGGGCTGCTACCGCCCTGAGGAGCACATCGACAACCCCAAGGACTACGCCGAGAACGTCGACGCTCGCCAGTATGACCGTCGCCTTCGAGGTCCCATTGATGAGGAACGAGAGCTCTCGGTCGATCCAGAGACGGGCATGAAGAACTACATTGCCAACGAGCGCGCCGGTATCATGACCTCTGCCAAGCTCGTCAGGCGCCTCTTTTCCGGTACTATTGAGCTCGGTCGCCGATACAAGGATTCTCAGCGAAAGGCGGACAAGTATGAGGCTCTCCGCCTCATGGGTACTGGACTGCACTGCCTCGAGGGTCAGTATACTATTTCTCAGTTCACCGTCGCGCGCGGTCTATCGTTGTCCATGTGCTAATCACGACTCTGCAGATTTCTTTGCTCACAGCAACTACTGCGAACTCGCTCTTATTGAGCTGGGCGAACGTGATGTCTTCCCTCACTGCGGTCGCAACACCGAGATGGACCTTGAGGGTGCTCGTGGCCCTGTCTACCCCATCGTTACTGGTACCTTTGGTGGTGTTGATTTCTTGCATTCCGTCACTGGTGAAGGTTAGTTCCTGTCAAGCGCACCCCTTGGGTTCGTGAGATGGCATAACTAACAAGACTCAAGTTTCCGACAAGTTGACCCAGAATGAGATTGATGAACTTGAGGGCACTCTTCAGCAGGGCGCCGCGTCCGATACCAGCATGCTCCGGGACTTGCTGGACAAGATCCCCGACGGCATCTTTGGTAACAAGCACCAGAGTGATCGCGTCGATGAGCTCCAGCAGAATGCCGCCACGGCTCAGATGGAGAACGTTGCAGTCTCCCCTCGTGACCCTGAGGAGTTCACCCTCTACGTCCAGAACGTGTTCAAGCAGGTCATGCCTGCCATTGAGTTCCATGACGACATCATGAAGAGCATCTCGGGCGCCATCGAGAATATCCCTGTGCTGCCCAAGATCATTGAGCAGCTGGAGGAGCAGCTTTCTGTCTTCATCTTCTCCATCATTGCCCCCTTCATCGTCCCCCTGATCCAGCAGATCCGCAATGAGCTCAAGACTGGCTCCGACGAGATCATTGAGAGCAGTGAGCGTGAGCAGCACATTGTTTTCCACAATGATAACTCTACTGATCCCACTCACTCCATGCTGTCCAAGGATCACTTCTCCAACGTAAGTGAGCCATGTCAGTTGTATGAATCCAGTTATCTAACTGAGGCTTAGATCCTCAACGAAATCGCCGGCCGAAACGCTGCCAGCATGGTGCACTGGGTTGTCCCTCAGCTCATGGACGCCATTGATGATGAGAGTGTCGACGTGGATAGGCTCCTCGACGACATCATCAACGGCATCCTGCATCACCCTGCTCAGCGTGATATGGGCAACCGCAAGGTCCAGGAGGGCCGACGCCGGTGCTACGAGAACGTCAAGGAGTGGTGGGGTGAGATGGGCGATGACCAGCGTGAGGACTACCGCCGCAAGCTGACCCGTGAGGGCGTCCAGAACGGCGAGAACCACAAGGAGGGCGTCTATGACACTGGTCACGGCCACGGTTGTGCTGGTAAGCTCAAGATGCGCAAGCTTTATGGTGGTCCCGAGACTATCGAGGACAAGATTGCTGGTGCCGCCGCCGATGCCATCTTCAAGGGTGCTACTGGCGCTCTTTCTGGTATGGTTGAGCAGAACACTGGCTACAAGATGCCCTCATCCGGCCGTAAGGAGGAGAAGGAGGAGGGCGGCCTTGGCGGATTCCTCAACGCTGCCAGCTCCATTCTTGGAGGAGCCTTTAGCAGTGATGACACCAGACGGGAGACCAGCAGCCGCCGCGAGGACGACGGATCGTACACGCGCACCGAGACCGAGTACGGCCGTCACGGTGACCGCTATGGCCAGGCCGAGTACTCTCGGACAGAGCGCCCTGATGGCAGCAGGCACGAAGAGTACAGCCGGTACGAGCAGCGCGACTCTGAGGGTGGCCGTCATGCCGGAGGCTACGGCTACGAGGAGCGAACAGAGACTCACCAGTCCCACTCGGGTAGCTACCAGCGCACCGAGCGCCACGAGTACCATGGCTCAACTGAGGAGAGCTATGGCCGCCGTCGTGACGATGATGAGGGTAGTTATGGTCGCCGCCGTGATGACGATGAAGGAGGTTATGGTCGCCGCCGCGATGATGATGAGGGCGGCTATGGCGGCGGCGGCTACGAGCGCCGCGAGGAGAGCTACAGCCGCCATGAACGTCAAGAAGAGGGTGGCTACGGAGGTGGCTACGGAGGTGGCTACGGCGGCGGTCACGAGCGCCGTGAAGAGGGAGGTTACGGTGGTGGCTACGGCGGTGGCTACGGAGGCGGCGAGCGTCGCCAGGAGGGCGGCTATGGCGAGGACAACTACGGTCGCCGTGAGGAAGGTGGTTACTCTGGAGGAGCCGCCGACGAGTACGTCCGCCAGAGCCAGGGCCAGGGAGGCTACGGTGGATATGAGCGACGTGATAATGATGAGTACGGCGGAAACGGCTATGGTGGTGACCGACGCTGGTAAGTTGCTGAGCAACCCAGTCGGCTCACCTCGCGTGAGAGCAATGGAGCTCACGATGAGAGCAAGAGAGAAGCTCTCAGCCACGATGAGGGCTGTGATACATGTTCAGAATGTGCACTCTTGTTAGTGAAAAGACTTGATGATTTCCTGTGCTGTTTAACTAACTGTGACGTATTGGGGTATCTGGGACGCTGTGCAATGTGGAGCTTGGAGATATCTAACAGTCCTGAGGGAGTATATCGTAAATCTGGTGGCGTTTGCCTCCTTGGTAGATTAGATGGATCCCCAGCCGTGGCTATTTGACGATCCCGAAGTATCCGTACAGCACAGCAATAACTTGGTAGAAATCATAAGAGGTAGATGCGATCAAATGCAACTGGGATACCGTACAGACGTACAGATGCAGGACGCACATCAATCCTCGGTTCAGTTATGGGAGGCCTCCCACACTCGCCCTATCCCTTCCAACTTCCTTGAACGACTCGATTGTTGCCCAGAGTCCTTCGAGTAGAGACGGGTATCAAGTACAAGGCCGAGAAAAAGTGGCCACGGGAACGACGTTGCCGACTGGAATGCGGCAGTGAGGACCCGATCCGAAGGCCTGGAATGCCCTCAAGTCCAGCTCTGCGATAGTTTAGCCGTGACATGCGCAGTCTATTCTGCACTCCAAGGCTCAATTCACTCCCAACTCATCCAACACCCTCATGTTCTTCGCCTGGGTGGGCTTTGCCCCAAGTAAGACACTCGAAAGCTAAATATCGCCTGAGAGCCCGAGCGGTTCATGCCGGAAGCAACCCGAGGAGCCGCTTGCCATGGGCAGCAGAGGCTTGCAGCTGAAGGAAATGCCGCGTGATGGCTGCTTTTTTCTTGCTTGTAGGAACGCAAACCTCGTCTTTCATCTCGCAGGCAGCGAGCTCTCAACTCCTTGGAGAAAGACAGTCCACCATCTGTTTTCCAAACGATCATGACAATGGATCTCGTTATCCGAGGTTACGTACGTATCCTGCCCGTCAAGTCAAGCCTTATCTCTGTATCCGCTGAGCAACGTTGATAGGCTCTTCCGCTCAACGACTCCGCACATGCTTTTGGAGAACTTGAACCAGATCCCTGTGTCTCGGTCCAAAACGGGCAATGAGAAAACGTTCAGCAGCACCAGAACACTCCTTGACACGACTCGCGAAGATGACGGACGACGTGCCACGTGCAGCCCGCGTCATTTGCCAATAGTGAAAGACAGCAAGAGGACGATGATCAAACTTGTGCCCGACGTCACAGACCGATGGTTTCATTTGCTGCAAGGAGCGAGGGTCTTGTCTTGCTCTGCCCTCCCACTGTGACAGAGTAAACCAGAGGCTGGCTGTATCAATGGATACAGCGACGGGCTGTCCAAATCTCAGGCCTCTCTGTACGCAGAGAAAGCGGTGCAGTACTGTACCAAACGCAACATCCGACAGAAATCATAGCTTGTCCACCACGGCCAGCGTTCCGCTCCTTTGATTACGTCAAGTGGCGCGGCACCAAGGTCTTCTGAGTCTGAGCTCAAACCGAAAGCTCTGCAAGCTCTCCAGCGGGAAGGCAAATCTCATCCATCGTTGGCTGGAATGCGAGATCTTTGTGGTCATCATTGTTAGTGCCCCCCTCCGTGCTGGGTGGAGAGGCAGAGGGAAGAGAGACATGGGCATGGTTGTTGGTGGAGGGCCGTCAACCTCTTGTCAGAAACAACCTGAGCACAGCGCCTGCGTTTGTGCATCAATCTGAGTCTGGGTTACATAAAACTCAGTCCAGCCAGCCTGTTGAAGGGCTCACAATGTGAACCCACAAGGCAAGCAAGCAAATAAGCACGGCAAGTTGGTTCCGTGCTGCTGTGTCGACATTGTGCTCACTCTCTTCTCCATCCCCATGCAGCTCCCGCCTGCTCGTAGGGCTCACGGGCTGATCCGGACTCTCTGGTGCTTGAACTTCGTTGAAGATCCAGTGATCTACACCTCAGGCTGTGCCGTCTTGCCGGGTTGGCGCATGCTTTGTCGCAGCCACAGGCTGCTCATGCCTCGAGGAATTGCGCACCTGTACTGTACTGCACTAACTACCCATCAATCCGATCTCGTCGTGTTGGCGGCAGCTACAGTAGATCTGCGAGCCTCGAGAATGGCTTCCGTCAAACGCTTGCCTTCTAGACGGCCAAGACTGGGCTCTGGGGCAGTGGGTTGCGGCGCTTGTGCCGCCCGCATGCACCGATGCCATGTGCGGGCTAAAATGGCTGAAATCCAGACAACGGGACCTGGGAAAAGACCAAGCGACAGGGGAGGGGTGGGTGTTATTGTCGCTTCCCATTCAGCAGTAAGCCAGTCAGTATCGCCCAGTGACATGACACTGTGAACCGACCCTTGTTCCGCGGTACGAAGTCGCAAGGCCCCGGGAATCAAGGGTCTCTGCATCCGCCGAGATTGTCAGCGTTTCTGATGTGTGACTGCTGAACACCGGACCGCCTATCCCCGCAGGGCTCGACATTGTCATCGACGGATCAGCCATCAGCTTCACAGCCCCTTGGATCGGCCCTCGTCAGTCAGCGGACAGCGGTGATCATTGAGTCCTATTGAGACGGGAGATGAGGCTTCTGGGGCGTCCGGCTCACGGCAGGCTTTGATGGCGTCAAGGTTGTGGCTCAAGGGTTCGCGTAAACGCGTTTATGCCGCGCCCCTGGTCATCACGACTTGGTGGGCTGGCGCCGCTGGAACGTCTCGAACAGACAAGCTTTTGGGCACAGAGCTTGGCAGAAGTGCAGATCCGATTCGGTTCGGGTCCCTATCCAAGCCGTTTCAAGTCCATTTCCCCCAACGTCAACTCGTTACTCCTTGGACGTGTATAAGACTGCAAAGGCCTGTTTTGCCTACCCCCTCTGAAAGATACGAGATTGTCTCTTGAGAACGAACGGAACAGGGCCGCGCCCGAAGCATCCACCCCAATTCGAGTTGAGCTGATGCGCCACCGATCCTTTGTTGCCAATACCCCACTCGCTGAATCGACGAGCCCCGTCTCAGGTTGCAACGAGCCGTAAGCTCCACGACAGCTCCAATGTTATCAGCAGCCAAAGCAATGGCTTTTCTCGAGTGGTCCAGGTACTGAAAACGCACAAATGTGCAAAGGAAAGGTCCGGGGTTCAAATTGTTGGGTGGCAACAGGCATCAGGCACATCCTAGAGACGAAGATCCCTAAAGCCAGAGAGAAAAGAGAGAAAAAGAGACTGGTTGGAGTAGCATTGCGGGCCATATGACCTAATCTGACCAAGTGACACTCAACAAGCTTTTGGTTCGTGGGGAAGTTTGCATTTAGTGGATTCTGATGGTTGACTCCCCTTGTTTGAAGTTGATGTTGGTGATGTGACGGGAGACGGGAGCTTCCTGGGCAGATTGTGTGCGAGAGAGCTGAGAAGCTCGGGCCTCGGAACTCCCTCCATCCGTACCTTCCAAGATGGATCTCTCTCTGTACCTGCCGATGGAGGTTCTTGATCAAGTTGCTTGGCAGGAGCCAAAACGAACCTCATGTTCAAGGGTCCGTTAAAGTGGTTTCTGTTCTGTTTATATCTCGTCAATCTACAAGTGTTTCTGTGAATATGAATATGGGTCGACTGCGAAAGCGAAAGCGACTGCGATAGCGGTCCTCTGATGGCGTTGGCTCCCCGACATCACCTCACTCGCTATTATTCCCGGGCACTTGAGCGTCATGACCAGAACTCGCCCGGTTTGGACTCACCAGCTCCCCGCTATCGGCGCTTTTACGACATTGCCCGTGTCGTGGCAGTCATTACACAATGCCTTACAGTCGGTCAAGCTGGTGATGCTCTGAATGGGTTCAGCACCAAGAGTTCCAAGTTCTCGGTTCCACCAGATGATCCCGGCTTGGCGCCAAATGCTGCCGCCGCCATCGCTTCCTTTTTCTGCCCTGTTCCTGCAACTGAAAGATGTGCTAGGAGAGAGAGTCGTCACCGTCATGATCGTGCGTGTTTCGAGGTCTCGACCCTTGGCTCTGCACTCGGCGTGCCTGGACTGTGCCTTGGACTCGTTGGTCTTTCTCATAGCATCTTTCAGTTTTCTTGCTCGCAGACTATTATCTCCTTGATCAACAGCAATACCTGGCCCTTCTTCCCAGGTCCCATTCCTCTCCTGTTCCCTACAGGACTGTGCTCTCAAGGTGATAACTAGATTCGGACTGGTCGGCCTCATCCAGACACAACCCCTGCGAACTGGCTCTGGGTCATCTTATTCTCACTCCCCCGAACGCGCCACCAACAACAGACCCCATTCACACTCCACCTCCAATTCCCGGGCTTTACGTACCACCTGCCATCTTTTCCCAGCCGGGCACAAGCAGGAAGCAGGCCAGGTCACTGCAGGCAGGCAGTCTCCATCAATCGTTGCCCCCTCCCCTCTCCTCTCCGCCTCCTTTGGCGTCGGCCGGCAGCATCTCCCCATCCCCCAAAACGCTTGCTCACTTGGGGCGCTCCTCCCTTTCGCGTTGCGTGTGTCTCCTTCTCCACCCACTCAGGTTGCTCTCCACGGTTCTAAACTCCACCAGCGCCATCCATCCACTCGCTCACTCCCTCCTTCCTCGCAAGACGCAAGTCTCTGTCTGTCAGTCAAGAGCGACCAGCAAGCAAGCCCATTTCCAGTGCCCGGACCATTTCCACTCCCACTCTCGCTTGTCTCTTTCGCTCCTTCCCTCCCCAGAAGCCCCAAATCGTCCGCTCCTGCCTCTTCGCTCAATCTAAATTCTCGCTCCCGCAAATTCCTCCATACCTTATCCCCGTCATCCTCACCACCATCACCTGTCAACCTGGCCGCTGCTTCAATTCTGCGCGGTCGGTGTCCGCCATATCATGCCTACAATTCCATGATTGAATATGTTTTAGAAGCATGTGTAAGTCCTCGTCTCCTTACTCGGTCTTGTCGTCTTGTCCCGCGCTTCCTCGCTCTTTCCCGCTCTACCCGAACGGTCTCCGTCCCCTTCCGTTCCTGCTCCTCATCCGCTCCTGCGGGCTGAGGGCCAAGAAGCCTCCCATCCTACCCCAGTCTTGGCATCCCACGAACTGACAGTCGGCCAGCGCTCACCGAGATACGAAATGCCGTGTATGTTCCTCTAGGTTACCGTTGATTTCTTTTGTCGCGAATCCATTCGCTTGTCGCTGCTGTATCCATCTCGTCTCACCTGTCATCGCCATGTCGTCGACTCCCCTCGCGCAGACCACTCCTCCCACCGTCGTCGTCTCTGCCGCCACGACCTCGCGACACGGGACAGAAATCTCTCGTCACCCTCATGCGCATGTCGCTGACTTGATATCAGCCTCCTGTTTAGCAATCCAGTATGGAGCGGCGCCAGTACGGTCCCGTCGACAATCATCAGAAACCTTACGGCTCTCTCGGTGCGTTCACCGCCCTTGACTCGACCCCCAAGTCACTCACATCGAGGCAATCCCACGCTTCGACCGGTATCGACTAACATCCCACGAGCAGAAGCAGATGGCATATGAGGAGCGCATCACCAGCAACATCACCACCCTGACCTCGACCAATGCCGATTCGCGCCAGAGCATTTCTGGCCTCCTCTACGTCCCAGACCTCGACGGCTATCCCGAATGTGACCAACAACAGTACGAATTCATACCCGAAAATGTGACACGACGAGAAAACCTACCTCCCACAAATTACAACCTCATTGCTCTCGCTCCTTGGTTCAGCATCGATTGCACCCTATCCTACCTCGCATCTGCGCGTCTCGACCCCATTCGCGCTTTCATCTTCTACAAGCCCAACAACTCTTCCAACAAACCCCAAGATGCAGACTCACCTGTGTGGAATCTTGAAGACGGCGGGGCCTGGAGGAATGCCAACAAATATCCCATATATGCCGTCTCGGGAAGGGAAGGTCAGAATATCATGCAACAGCTGAGTCTTTATTCAGGCCGCATCGAAGACGTTCCCTACGGAAGCGAGATTAACAAGCTCTACGGCCCAAACCCAAAAGATTACGTTCGAATATGGACCGAGCTGTCATTACACGACGAGTCTGATATGCCAGCTCTCTGGGCCTTCTTCTTGATCGTCATCGGTGCTCTCCTGGCCATCATTGCCTTCGTCTCGGTCACCATGCACCTAGTTCAACGACGACGTCGGATATCTCTGAAGCGAAGAGTCGAATCCGGCGAGGTTGACCTTGAGGCAATGGGTATCAAGCGTCTAACGGTGCCGGCTACTCATGTACGCGGATTCCCTCTGTTCACATACAATGCAGACCCCGAGTCGATGGCCGCTCCTCCTACCCCCTCGTCCACCCGCCGTCTACGAAGCAGCCGAGGACTTGATCAGCGCAGCATTCGCTCCGGAGCAAGCATTCGGAGCAAGCGATCCAGTGTTGGCATCACTGGCGATAATGCTGCCACCAACTTCCAGCCAAGCTGCCATATCTGTCTTGCCAATTTCGACCACCGAGTGACCATTATCCGAGAGCTCCCCTGTGGGCACATCTTTCACCCGGAGTGTATCGATGAGTTTCTCTTGCAAAACAGTTCTCTTTGTCCCATGTGCAAGCATTGCATGCTGCCAATAGGCTACAGCCCCAAAATTACGAACGGCATGGTTCGTCGCGAACGTGCTTTGCGACGGTTACGGGAACGGGTCGACCTTGAGGATCTGTCGGAAGGATCAACAGACAATACCAAGATCAGAGACTGGGGCAAACGGCTTTTCCGATCCTCGACATCCCCCACCCGACCTGCCTCTTCACCTTTGGTCTCCCTGAAGCTAGGAAAGTTCAGACGACGTCCCGCAGAAGACACAACAGCGGAGGTGTCGGAACACTCGGATACGCCGCCGGCGCCTTCGTCAACCGCCTCCCAACCCGAGGAGCCCGAAGCGACCACGCGTCCTCCTGCTACAGCCAAGGCCTCGAAGCCGAGACGATCAAGACCTCGGGCCTTGAACCTACTACCCACACAACCAGAAAATTCCGAGTTGATCACACCAACAGTAGGGCGCGCAAGTCCCTCCTCATTCGCTCGACAGCGTATGCGCGAAATTGCAGCCAAAAACGCACCCTTTGACGACCCTGATTCTCAAAGGGCAATGTGTGAGTACCAGACATGTTCAAAGCATATTGAGTTATCAATTAACAGATGATGTAGGGACTCGTGCAATTTCAAAAGTTTTTCCTGGATATTTCTAGCACAATTCGGGGACGACACTGGGACTTAGATGGCATCTCACATTGCATTTACTTGGGACAAAGCATGGCATTGGCGTTTATGGGATTGGCAGGCATTTTTCTTGGATATTGGGCCATACCACGGAAAGGGGACTATTCTACGACTACTATTCATGAGGGGTTTGGGTACATTGGGTTAACTTTGTTTGAACACGGCGTCAGGCGGGCTGATACGACAACCATGGTCTTGGTTATATATAAGGGGTACGGCGGCTGAAGCGATGACGATGGGGTTCTGAGCGTCATGTAGATATCATGTCCATGGAGATGGACTATTTGTGAGCATGGCTGCCCTCGCTCATGAGGTAGCAGTGATGTGTACCAATATGTGGATTGGTAATTGCGACAGGGTGTCGGTCGGTGTTGAGGCGATATATCCCCGCGCGCATTGAGTGCAAAGGAGCAAATGAACATGGCCTGCTCGGCGAATGACTGCACTTTCAAGTTATTTCAGTCTTGGATAACAGCACAAATCACCAGAATGTGACAAAATTCGCCTCTATGTTATCCATGGCTACTAATATGTTTCTCTGATAGCCAAATCATCCAGATTGTGGTATCATCATGTCCATGCAAAACGCCCAAACGCACCAACGCCGCTCAACCCAGTGATAGTTACAGTCAACCATATGTCCTGTCCGTCTTGATTCCATTCCTTCATTATCCATAGATTCTTCATCTTCATATCCCTCCCCATCACTCATTCTCATTCTCATTTTCTTTGTCCCTCAAGCAGTGGCTCATCGCGCACTCCGCCCTTGGCCAGCGCATCACGAACACGCTCATCCTCAGCAGCACGGATCCTCCTTCTGGCATCCTCGAGGCGCTCGACACCGAGGTCAATGGTCGCAATATGCACGCTGAGCGGCAGGGGCGCCGCGCCGCCGGCCCCGTAGCGCAGCAGCTCGGGCTGTGCGACTGCATCCCGCAGGTCGCCGAGTCCCTGCTGGATGCTCTCGAGCTCGAGGATGAGGGCGCTAATCTGTGCGACGGCGGTTGTGCGCTGGTCTTCGACCTGGCGCAGGAGGATGATCTGGCGGTCGACGCGGGTGGCCTCGTTCGAGTGGACGCCGACGACGGTCCAGAGGCTCCAGAGGGCTTTGCGGCGAGCTACGAGGTCGTCCGACGAGATGGTCGTGACCTCGTAAATTCTTTCAAGGTGGTCTTCTGCCTGTGTGAAGAGGCGGAGGACGGCCTGGGCTTCGAGGATCAGGGCCGCGATTCGGTTCGACACTTGAGCCGTGTGTTCGATGTACTTGTCCAAGAGCATGCGCTCGTTGAACATGTGGTCGCTGGTGGGCTGGAAGGGATGGAAGAGCCACGAGGCCCAGCTGACAAAGGGGGAATGGGAGGAGACGGAGCTCGAGGAGTCCTCGGGTGGAGCCAGAGTGTCGATATAGCGAGATGTCCAACGGTTGATGCTGATGATTGCGTCGACGGATGAGCCAACGTGCGTGTTGAACTTTTGCAAGTCCGTGGCTGACTGACGAGCAACGTCGATATAGCCGTCAAACTCATGGAGAATCTCGTCACGTCTCGAAATGTCGCTGTGCCGAATAAGGGTGCGCAGGTCTCTTATGGCCATCTCGGAGCGCTTCATCTCAAAGGGGAGCGATACACCGTCGGCGCTTTTCTCGAGCACCTGCTCAAACTTGGATTGCACATGCATGAGCTCGTCAAACTCGACGTGCGCCGCTCCAGTTTGGGGCGTCACGATGGTGTCGAGGGAAGGGCAGAACGGAAGGCCGAACATGGAGAGACCGGGGATACGGCATAGCGGGGAGAGTGAGGAGGCGATGGAGCGGGTTGCCATGTTCTGCGCGATTATGAGGCCGCCAAAGCAGAGGTAGATGGCGAGAAGGATCGCGAGCGGTCGTTGTGCGTATCGGAAAGCGAGGGCGAAAATTCCCGTGAACCAACGGAGTACGTTAGGCAGCGCCGGAAGCATGGATCCCGCGATCTGGCTCCCGATGGTTGGAGGCGCTCTCCGATGTTGGCGGTGATGGCGGTAATACTCTTCTTCGACGGCGACGTATCTCCCTCGGGCAGTCCTCTGCTTGGGTGGGCTCCCTGCTGAAGGGTTCCCCCGTCTTCTCACGGGTTCATCGGCCACATATCCTATCCCCAATCCTCTGACCGTCCTCTCACTCCTAGCGCTTCCTGTTGTGTCGCTCGCCACATCTATCCGCGGCATATGGAACTCGGGATCGGGCGATCTAAGTACGTGGTCGCCAGTCGCACTCACGCTGGCGCGGGACAGACTCGGACGGAACGGCTCTCTCAGAATGTCGCGCTCGTCGGCGCCAAAGTCGCGGATGCTGTCCTGCGAGCCGAAGCTGATATCGCCCTGTGAAAACGGCTGCGACGGTATGCCGCCCGAGGAGATGGGCGGCGACGAAGAGTCGGCTAGCGAGGGGAGGATGCTCGTGTCGAAGCTGTCGTTCTCGCCCTCGACGACGCGCCACGAGTCCTCAGGCCGGAGCTCGCGCCGGCGCGTCATGGTTGCTGCTGACACGAGCAGGTGTGGCGGATGTTGTCGCGGAGGGTAGTAGATGCTGGTGAGAGGCTGCGCGAGGCTCCAAGTCACATCGAACAGTGAAAAGGTGGGCGGCGAAGTGGTGTAGATATAGCCGAACAGGTGGTGCAAATGGCGAATCGCAGGTTGGCTTTAAATGGCCGTAAATCTAGGCACGATGAGTCATCGGCCTGAAAAGCGCAATTTCGGTAAAGAAGATTCACAGCGTGAATATCAAAACAGGCGTGCTCGGGTGCCTGGCGGTGAATGGGGCGGTAAATCGACCTGAGGTTGTTGTCGCGATGGATGAATGATGTAAGAGCAGGCGGCGACGCTATCAAAGGCCAAGGCCCCCCTCCTCTTTACGTTGGTGGGGACGGAAGGATCCCTGCATGGCCATGAGCTCTAGCGCCTGCCAATCGATCCTTTAATAAAGAGGTGGGGGTGGAGGCTGACAGGGTCCCGTGCCCGAATTCCATTTCATTATCGTGAGTGTAGGGTAGGTGGTCTTCTTTGATTTCAAGATGGGTTATATGTACCAGACAAGCGATAGGATGAAGAGATGTATTCAGTTTCAGGTCAAAACTCATAGTATAAAAAATCATACTAGTAATCAAAATCTTTGCTGAACACACAACAATGGATATTTGCAATTTAGATCCAATAACTCACATATCCACCCATCAAGCAAAAAGAAACACCCTGTAACCCACCGGCAGTAGCAAGGATTGACCCTAAACTATCACCGGCCTAGAAAAACCCCCATGTATAGCCCTTTCCCTCGTTCTCGGCTCCCACCCCTAGAACCACTGGTCCTCAGTCTTCACATATGACATTGGCATCCCTGGATGTGTTTCCATATCTGACGCCCCCGCTTCCGCCGGAGGGAAAAGTGCCACCGGAATATCATCCATGCCCATCGTGACCTCCTCAGTCTTTGGAAATGGAGTGGCTTCTGTACCCAGTGTCGCCTACTCAGTTTCCGGGAACGATGGGACCTCCATACCCAGCGTCGAATCCTCCATTCTTGGAACCGGGAGCACTTCCCATACCAAGTATCGTCTCCCCAGGTCCTAAAAATGGAACAGCAGGCATGCCCAGTGTTGTCTCCTCAGCCTCCGGGATTGAAGTTTCAAACCCCAACCAATGTGCCATCTCCTCTATTGTTGTTTCCGCCTGCGTAGCTTGGGCCTGTACCTGTACCCAAGCATCCATCTGGTCAGTCGTCGTAAATGTAGGAGGCGCAAACTCGCTGAGTGGATCTTCCTCGTCCATGTTAGGCGAGTCGAGCATATCAGGTGTCGCCTGCAGCTCCTGTGACTGCTCAGCAGCCTCGATAGTATCTGCTGCCCCCCTCATCGCCTCTTCAATCTCTTCCGAAACTGCTTTCGACCTGGGCCAGAATTTGCCTGCATTTCTCAGAACGCTCACCAAAAGTGAAATTTTGATCTTGTAAATTGGCCGCCCCTGCCCATAGAGCAAGGCATCGAAAAGTGGTAGAGCCGCCCGCTCAAGGCCCAAGATGCACGACGGAGAAAGCTTTTCTGGTGGGAGATGCAAGTTGAACAGTGACACGAGGTGTAGCGATGCCTGAACAGCTGCTGACCCAGGTAGCCGAGCGTTGGACCCCATGGTCACACTTGCAGGAGGGGAAGGCGAACTACTGAGCACAGAGCAACCCTTGCTGGCAACCTCTCGAAGACCGTCCCGAGGCTTCACGCCCTTGTAGTGGAGTTGCATCCGAATCTGAAGACTTTTCAACAGTTAGCACCAGTCTGACAACCTAGAATGCCGTGATGTGACATACCCATAAGCAACCCCCAGCTGTAGGCCATCTACTGTCAGCTCCTGTCCAATAGTCTGAAAGTATATCTACTTACCGCGTGGTATAATATCATATCAACTGCACCATCTGTGTCGATAAGCTCCTTTTTCCACGGAGGCATCTGCAGTATCCATGATTCGACACGAAGGTTCGCATTGTCCATGGCCTCTGAATCCGCCACTTCCCCAACATTAAGGAGAGGCACAACACATTGGCCACAGATGCGTGTCAGGTCGACAAAATAAGCCCATGAAGAATACTCTTTCGAGGGCCCCCCTTTGTCGTAATCCTCTAGAGTTACTGGGATTGGGATTTGCTGTGAACATGTCAGTATAGAGGGCACGCAGTGAATGGCGTGACTTACACCTGATTCATATTCCCACTCTTCGCATGGAAGTTCTGTTGTTGCCTCCGTCTCGTAGAGTTGCCAATGACCCAGATGTTCCCGAACCGTTCTCAGTGATCCTTGCGTGTACAACGCCCAATATGTTCTTCGATACGACTCGGCCAGAATAGGGTCCTCCTCCGCACCAGCGAAGCTCTTGTATTGGAGCCCTAGTCGAAGGGCCAGATCACGGGTCCGGTCAAACCACAGAGCGCAGTAATCGTCGTGCTGCTCTCCGAAGGCGGCAATGCACATGGACAGCAACGCTTGAACAGACCAGACTGTCTCAGGCAATTCCCCTGAAGCCATCTCGTAGGCGTCCTTGCGTAGTGACGTGCTGTCCACATCATCGGCATACATGGATCCCACATAGAGAATCATGGTCATGGTGAACTTGAAGTCGTCTGGGATCGTCTCAATGAGGCGACTGAGAGTCTTCTTCGGGGGCAACCAGGAGTGGGTGGGGTGGAAATTCACGTAGTAAAGGTCAAATAGATCCTTGACGGTACGAGGGTTTTGTGTCTCTCGGTGCGTCCAGCCAGCAGGGAGTCTCTGGATGACATGGGCGGGGATATCGAGGCCCGAAAAGTCGGGTGACGGCGTGCTGTCGGATGCTTCATTTCGGTCGGCCTTCATAGCCTCCTTCATCCTCTTCCGCTTATTTGGATCTCGAATTCCTCGGCGTGATTCGGTATAGACGCACTTCCTCTCGTCATTCTTACATCGGAAGCAGGCTGGAAGGACTCCATCGCACCGAGTGTGCTTTTGACGGCACTGAACGCAGGCCAGAGAAGCACGATGTTTCGCTCGAGAACGCACCGCTCCAGCTCGCAGCTGAACGGGCTGGGGTTCAGACAGAGCTGAAACGTCGTTTTGAGATGGATATGCCATGGTTTGACCGGCACGAGGAATCGCGCGGGCGAGAGGTGAGAAAGAAGTCCAAGGCGAGCAAGACTCGCTTTGTTGGGTTGTGCTAAAGAGCGGGCTAGACACGAGAAGGGTGTCACAGGGCGGCAAACTGGGGAATGTTTGTCGAACCAACAGACAGCCGGAGCAAGTTCGTGTCCCTACTTACCAACGCTCTGGGTTAGAAACACATGAGGGCAGGAGAGAAACAAGGGGCATCGCCGCATGACCCTGATACTGTTAAATGCTGCCGGCCCAGGCAATCGAGGTGAAACAAAGAGGAGCTGATCGTCACCATCAAGCAAAAGCAATTCCCAAGATGTGAGATGTGATTGGGAGCAAAGGAGCAGAGTTGCATTCAAATATCAGAACAATGGCCCAGGGCTGATTCTAAGAACCGAGTTGGCTGGTCTAGTCGTTGTGTGGCTTGGATTTGGGTTCTCGGTCAAAGGCTGGGGGCTGAATCTGTCAAAAACGGCAGGCCGCATCTCCACGTTGCCAGGCTGTGGAGGGGAGGCATACGCCATCTTTGATAGCTGAGACAGTCGACTCATCGAGAGCCCGGTTTGTTGGTCGTACCAGTTGTTGGCGATCTCGAGGTTCAGGGGACATGAGCAACTGGCCCACCACGCAGAGCGTCCCGTAATTAGCATCTTTGCACGGCATGCTTCGTGTTGAATTCCTTGCCGAGACACTGTGCGGTGTCGAAGAATGCTTCCCCTCTTTCTCGCGCAAAGTGATGTTTAAGGCTGTCAGTCAGGATGAGGAGGGCCCTGAGACATGTTATTTGAAGCCTGGATCAACATCACTCAACGCAGCCACTCGGCGCGGGCCTTGGACATCTCCCGCCCAGACAGTGGGCTGAGAAGGACTTTCCCAAAGCGGCCGACTTGTCTCAAATACTTGCGCAGCTGCGCTCTGATTGTTTGCTCAGGTTGAAAAGGTATCCACCGACGAGTTCTCGCCTGGTCACCGGTCTCGTCAAGGAGGGATTCAGGGTGCCAAGCCGAGCCAGCAGTGCAAACACGCCGCAGCCTGCTGCTGCTGAGAGAGCATTGATAATGTACTTGCTGTCGACTGCCGGCGGCAATCGTGAGCGTTCCCAGACCCAGACTTCTGGGACTCTGCTCCATCCAAACGGACTTGGGGATTGTTCAAGCGCCGCCCTCCCTCTACTCATTCATTGACGAAAACGGCCATCGCTAAGGGTATTCACACTGGTAATACCCGAAGCCGGGTTCCTGGTTCGAAGACGAAAGCGTTGATGTCGATGTTGATGAATGAAAGACAGTTCTATTCTAGAATGATTAGAATTCTGGAAAGACCGGTTTTTACTAACGAGGTTCTGCGTTGCAACTGCCCTTTCCGTGGCCTTCTCATTGCGGCAAGTGGCCCCGGCCGATTTCGCGGGGAGGACAGGAGGGCCCGAGCGCCAGAGCCCACAGGTAGGCACGCGAAAAACGCACCTTCCCCAGCCGACAACACCTCGGCTTCCCAAGTCTGTTGGACAGCCGCTTAGCTCTGTCGTCATGTGGCTCCGCCCAACCCCAGAGAGCTGACAAGGAGAGTCTGGCGCGTTTTCCCCTTGGCTTCCATGTGACACTCTCCTTCACTAAACTTCAACTGCCTAACACCCCGAAACTTCAACACACGCGCTCTAAACGACCGCTCCCATGCTACCGACCCGATGACCGATTCGAGCTTCGTCCAAGCGCAGCGCCGCGTAGCTGCGCGCCGCCAGGCCCGCGAGGCCGAAGCCACGGCTCGTATCGCTGCACAACGGCAATCTTCCCGAACCCGATCCAGTCTCGAGCGCCTACCCTTCCCCCTCGGCCGCATCGGATCTGCCTGGGATGCGATATCGACGAGAGAGGGCACGCGACCTGCTTTTCGCGTGGGACAGGTTGATGCTGAATTGCTTGACGTGGAGCTGCTGGATATCCTCAAGGACCAAGTTTGCGAAGGCCTCAAATACTTTGGCGGAGGACATCTCCACGATGACTGGTCGGCTGAGATCATGCTAGCCCTCAGGGCTGTGCTGTTTAAGCTCACTGTCTGGGACCACGATGCGACATACGGCGCCGCTCTCCAGAACCTCAAATACACGGATGCCAGGAGAGAGGGACCCATCCTCAAAGCGCCCTCCAAGGTGCAAAAATCGCTTTACGGGTTGGTGACAGTATTTGGAAACTACGCCTGGACAAGATGGGAGGATTGGCTGCTGGAGCACGACGATGGATACGATGAGCCCAGCCCGCGAGTGAAGCGGCTCTCGCGGTTGACATCCGCCCTCTCGACTGTCCATTCAGCTGCCGCATGCGTCTCCTTTCTTATCTTTTTACTGCACGGCCGATATCGAACACTACTCGATAGAGTTTTACGGATGAGGCTTGCGCCACCCACTAGCCAGGTCAGCCGAGAGGTCTCGTTTGAGTATCTCAACCGACAACTTGTCTGGCACGCCTTTACCGAGTTTCTACTCTTTGTGCTACCTTTGATTGGTATCCAGCGATGGCGGCGATGGCTTACCCGGACATGGCGAAAAACCAAGGACATCATTAGGACAGGACCAGAAGAGGGTAGCAAACCCAATGGAGAATATGCATTCCTCCCCGAGAGGACATGCGCCATCTGTTATCAGGACCAGAACGACACTGTGACTTCAGAAACAGAGATCCTGGCGGCGGCAGCCTCCAGCGGTGTTATCGGCTCAGCCCAGACGGACATCACCAACCCATACGAGACGATTCCTTGCGGTTGTGTATACTGCTTTGTGTGCTTGGCAACCCGGCTGGAGCGGGAGGAGGGAGAGGGCTGGACATGCCTACGATGCGGTGAGCATGTCAGGGAATGCAAGCCTTGGAGCGGTGACTTGCTGGAGCCATCGAAGCACAACTCGGCAAAGACGGTGGCCTTTTCAGACGATATCACCGGGGGTATGCTTGTAGATGAGAAGGATGAGGACTCGTTAGTAGAGAGTCTGAGTACATCCTCGGACTGAGCGATATGGTGTTGCCATATGCGCAAGATGTCGATGTATGTATATAAAAACACTGTAGTTCTTGTAATACTTATCCATATTTTGGCATGCGATTTATCAAAATGCCTCTTACAGGATGGATCTGACCCCGTGGCCTGCGCAAGAAACTTGTTTTGAGGCTTGATATCAAGATTCAGGTCCCGAGCAAGGGTCCAGCCCCTGTAACGCTGGCCTATCGTTCGCGGACTCACTCCACTGAAGCCCGCTGATCTCTAGCGCCTGGGGGCGCGCGTCATGGCAGGAGATTGGACCCTTGTTTTTTGCTTATTATCAGCCGTGAGATAGAGGCGGGCCTGACCGACATCCTGGATACCAACCAACCTACCCAACCTAATTGGCAAAACAACACCAACGACTCGAAAGCCCGCGATACTAATTCTCTCATTCTCGATTCTTGAACTCAATTCTTGGGCATTTCACGATTATATGACGACTTGATAACACTGAATCTTGATCGAAACGACAACGTCCACTCATGATATAACAACCCTCCGACATCGATGTAGTCCGGCCGCAACCCGCTCTCCTTGACGACATCCCATGCCCAGCTTCTTCCAGTTCACGCAGGGCACCGAGTCGCGCGTCCGCCCAAACGACTCGACTCCGCTTCTCGGCCGGTTCCGCGCCGTGCCCCCGCGCCCGGGCGTCGTGCCGCGGCGGGCCAGCCAGCTCGGCCTCTTGTCGAGCACCGCCGCCTTTGACGGCCGCGGCAGCGTCCACATCCTCGGCTACGGCGCCGTCGCTAGTAGCGCCGTCGCCGCAGAGCTCGCGCACATCGACGACGCCGGGAGCACCACCAGCAGCGACGGGCTTGAGGATGAGAGGACCGCGTGGGAGCGCGCCTGGCAGCGGTGGGTGCTGGATATCTGGGTTGACCCGAGGCAGTCGGCCGTGAAGAGGGTTGTGGACAAGTGGTGGAGCAGATATGGGTTTCTGGTCTTGATGCCGGCCTTGTTGGTACGTTGATATGGCCTCTGTAAAGGGAGGGGCACAGGACTGACTGGACCGACATGAAAAAAGGCCGTGGCTTGGTGTTCTATACCCTTCCCCCAATACTCCCTTCGACGGGATCATGACTATGACGACGAAGACGACCTCCCTCGCGAACCCAAGGCGCCTGGTCACGGAGCTGCGCGAGTCCAGGTCAACTTTTGGTTCTTCCTCTTCGTCTACTATGGCTTCTACAACCTCACCGCCCTCATCTGGATCACAAAGGTCTTTAACCTCTACAGTCTCAACTGGTGGCCGCAGTCCCTCGGCTTCCCGCTCACCGTCTTCCTCATCGCCATTCTGTCCATCGCCCTGCCCATACCGATATACATGAGCAGCGCGACCCGCTTCCTCACCGTTCACAACACGGCATGGATCTCGTGGACCTTTATCATCATGGCCATGCCCGTCGCTATCGCATTTCTCATCCTCACCACAAATGAGCGGCACATTAGCCTCCGCCACTCCCTCTCTGAGACACAGCGCATCTTTACCACGTCCTGGTGGACCGGGGAACCAGAGTCGTTGTCGGGCAGGGACCGCCGGCGCCGTAATGTCTCCGCCGACATGTTCGACACGGACATGCTCCGGGTCGAGCCGGAGCTACGACCGCAAGGCGTTAGGATGCGCCGACTCTGGCTGCCGGCGAGCTTTGTGCGGTTTCTGTGGTTCTGCGTGGCCTTGTTCATCGGCTTGATGGCTTACGTGATTGGAGAGGCGTATGCTGAGATCTACCTGCGGACTCTTCCACATAACAACTTGGAGACAGTTGTCTATGTGTATGGCTGGGTCGCGACAGTGCATCTCCTCGACGCATTGACGGGTTGGGTGTTGGGTATCCGTGAGGGTGAGCGTGTAGGGAGCTACCCTCTCAGTTGGGTCTTTAAACTGTAAGTCTACAAGCGCCGAGGCTTGAGAGATAGCATTCACCGTCAACGGCCCAGCTAACACGACGAATCAGATACTTCATGTTGACCTATCAGACATACGTCCGCTCTCTGTATGCACGCCTGCGTTCGCCAACCCAGTTCGTCATCCTCCAAGTCCTCTCGTCAACAAGCCTGGTGGTTATCACTCCCATCATGATGACTTCGCTGGTGCACAAGGTCCTCTGTATCCTGGGCCTTAACGGGCAAAGCTACGGATCTTACCAAAAGCTCCAGACTCGCAATGTCTTCATCCGCTTCCTGGCCGAGAATGTGTCTATGGCTACGTTCCTGGGCAGCATCCTTGTGCTGCACTTTGGCGCTAACAAGGACGTCTACCCGTACTTTGCCTTTGACACCGAGGGCGAGCCCTATAACTTCAACGTCACCTTTTACGCCTCCATGGTGACGTGGGCGTGCGAGCTGGTGGCGAGTGTCGTCGTGCGGGGTCTTATCCGTATCTTCTTCCACATCGACGTCGGCCTAGAGGGGAAGCTAGACCTTGCCGTCTGGCCGGAGCTGATGCCGACATGCGTCGCAGTCATGCTGCACGTGTTGCAGAACATGCTCTTCTCCATCATTCGATTGCAGTTCCGCTAAGTGGAGCAAGATCGGCCTCACGGAGTAGAGGTCATCGTTTAGGGGCTGGATCCGGGGACTATGAGGTAGAGGGCCGGAACGGGCCGAGTGATGCCGAGGTGCGGCTCTCTAGACGGGTGCCGTAGAGGCCACGCGTTGTGCTGCTAAGAGATGGTTGCACAGCCAGCAAGATAGTCTGGGCGGCTTGGGGTTCTTGTTGGAGACGTTGGTTTATTGGTTGCAGCCAGTTGTTGGCTTTCAATGTTTGTTGCAGGACAGCGATTCGCGCATGATGCATGGTTTGTTTGGCTTACTTTACGTTAGAATGTGAGCTGCGCTTGGGACGCAGACAGATACCCGCTAGAACGTTTCTAGAGAGTTGTCGTTTCTTTTTCTTCATCTTTAGCATTGTTAGATACCACATCTTCCCACCAGCCAAGGCCGTTAATAGGGTCTGAGGTTAATACTGTCACGCAAATCAACAGAGACGAGTTTCAACTCATGCGTGGCATGCGTTGGGTCCAAATCGAGTGGAGGGCGTTGATATAGAGTTTCCCCTCCACAACTCTGGGTTCTCAACACCAATTGATGTGCGCTCTGGGTTGACGAAACCTATGCGAGTAGTCAACTGAGGGGCACTGGGGCTGGGATTCGCAGACCTGGCGGCATGCCTCCCGAGCTGTCACATTTCTCACGAAACTCGGACCATGTCTGCTGGGCTGAGCTGATACTCAGAGGTTTCCACGTCTTGCGGTGGATATGCCTGGAGAAACTCGATACTGGTGAGAGAAATGGCGACATGGCAACAGAACCATGCTGGTCGGTTGGCTCAAATCGTCGAGGGTTTGAGCAATAACAGGGCTATTTCCTAAAAGGTCCAGTTGCATGCGATCTGAGTTGATAATTGATCTCTTGCTGGGTCATGGCTGTTGGGCACCTGTACGAATGTCATGCTGGCACAGCGGCCCCATATATCCATGCTTGGTAGGGGGATCCATGGCATCATCGCTCATCGGAGAAGATGGGGACGCTTGTATCGAAGATTGAGACTGTACGGCCCGGACAAACGCCACCAGGCAGGATGACAACGACGCGACTACGGCTAATGCAAGCCCCGTCGGGCGTCCTCCTGTCAACGGAAGAGTGCTACAAACAGCGGTGAAAACTCCGCTGTTATCAATGACCGGTCAACCAGTATAAGAGAGGGCAGATGATGCTGTGATGGACGAGCAGCCGGTCAGAGGTTTCTGGAGGGGAGAATATGCAAGACATTGGACGAAGGGCTGGGGGAGCAAGGTGGCACAGCAGGGAAAGGGAGTCACGACAGATGGATAAGGCTAGGTGAGGGTGGGTGAGACGAACAAGGCAATGGGCTCCGGCATGGCCAGAGACACAGACACAGAAGCAGAGAAGCCGATGCAGAAGCGGGCTGCGGCGCGGGTGCAGACGCACAAGCAAGCAGGAGCAGCAGATCCAAACGCAGACGCAGACGCATCAGAGTTCTGCAGGGTGGTGAGAGTGAGGAGCTAACAGCCGGGATCAGGGCTGGAGCAAAGGTTGCAACACCATTGCGGACTGGTCATACATGAATGGCCATGATTCGCAGCAACGCCTTTGCGAGCCTCAAGAACCCACTCCGGCCGAGCTGACGAGGTCTCTTGAACCCTCCCGCCGAATGCCTTGGAGGGCTCTAATCTGGGCGGGCTGGTGGACAGACGGCTAAAGAGAACCATGCGACGTGCATGCAATGTCATGCGCGTGAACGCGAAGGTACCTGGTCCGTCCGTACGTGCGTGCCTCATCGTCGGGACCCATATCGGGTTGCAGAGTCTCAGATATCAACAGCCTGGTGGAGTCGCGCCAGAGTCACAGTCAGAGGATCGCGGGCTGATTGTCACAGGGAACCTGCCCAGTAGATAGGATCAGAACACTGCGAGTGATTTGCCGACAAAACAGGGGTGCTTCTAGCTTGTCAGAGCGATGGTCGGAGAGGCCTGATGAGTCGAGCGAGCCTGGCAGCCTGGCCGTCGGTTTTGGCCGCAATGGACTCATCGAGATGAGCTCTCTGTCACGTCTGGAATGGAGAAGACTGCCCAGGGTCCACTGCGTTCGTACGTCCCCTCCGGAGGAGGGTAGTTTGTGTAGACCGAGCCTCCACCGTTGCAACTCGGCCGGACGACTTTGTCGCCTCCATGTAGGTATGGACTGATGCAGGGGAATCTGATGCCGCACAGTTGCAACCCAAGTCGCACCAAGCTGCACTCACTGGTGGAGCGTCGTGGATCGTTTGGGGAAGCTCTCACAGAGTGGGAGGGCACTCATTGCTGGGAAACACGGGCTTCCGAGTGAAGAGTCATACATACCCTCCCATTCGCGACAAGCACATGTACTGTACTGTAGGTATTCTGTCGGCATCGCCAGGGTGCGTGTGCTTGGGCGCCTCCCGCTCTGAAACAAGACCCACGAGCCAGGGCCAGCAAGGTTAATCATCTTGGTCCTCTTGTCTCATGCCTGGGGCGCATTATCCGCTGATTAGAAGACGGGTTGCTCTCGCTGGCGAGCAAGTTTCTCAGAAGGAAACAAACAGAGGGCCGAGGTGATAAAGAAAGGCTCCGACCAGTCCAGGGCTTGGGTGCACCATGGAACGATGGCTTGTCGCCGGGCTGCATGCTGCATGGGTTTATCGCGCCCAAGGCTGGACAACGGAAACGCAGTGGGCACCGAGGCGTCAGCGGAGCAGGTGGATAGCCAGAGTCGATTGAAGGAGTGGACAGAGAGAGCGCAGTCCGAGTGGATGGTGTGGATATCCATGAGGAGTTGGTTGGATCGATGAGCAAGAGAAATTGGTGACTTGGACGTTCCAACAACATGACTGTCAGATCTAACGAGCGACTATGAGAACTCTAAAACTCTTCGCTTATGCCAACAAGCATGATGATGGCGTGAAGATGGAGATCTATTGGAGGATGAAGGGAAATAAAGAGCCGAGGAGAGTTGTCGACTATCCATCCATACTTTGTAGACAGCATTTAGTTAGGAAGGCACGCAGGTCGCATAAGTATTATCGGACCATCAAGCCCCAGCGCAGGAAGGAACCGAGGACGGCAGCGGCAGGCGACCGAGGGGACGCACCTTCCGTTAATTGAGGAGCCTCCCCGCGGGATGGACGGGGACGAAACTGACATTTTACAGGGACCAGACCAGTTGAAGAAAATGTGAGGGTGTAACGAGTAGCAGTCCAAAAGAGGAATCCGTCAGAGCTGGCTGAGAAAAAGGAAAGAAAATTGCCCAGGTACTGAGGTTGGTATGTTCCATCGTCAAGTCTCTGGCTCTTCAAAGACGTTTCCCAAAGAGGCAGTTCACCGTTTGGCTCTGATATTAATCCCTGGCCCTTTTCGACTCCTTCTCCGGCACCAGGGATTTCTCCATTTCACACTCCCCCAAGGAAGCCGAGAGAATTTTTCATTGACGCTGCCTTGCTTGGATATATACGACGTCGTCATTTCGAGTGAGAAGTCGTAATGGATGATGGTGAAATGTCAAGCTCAGCCATGGCCACCAAGCTGTGAAGTGGGGAGCTGGCTGCGGCCATGGATGCCAGACATGGGACTATCCCATAAGTTGGCAAGGGGCTGCA
>SSHR01000763.1:0-83610 GCA_006518225.1 Fusarium neocosmosporiellum | reverse complement strand
GCCCAGCCCAGCCCGAACAGACCCGGTGACTGCCTAGACTGTCCACCAACAAGAAAACATGTGAACTAGCACACACTCTTACATGGGAATCCCCACACACATTCATACATTTGCCTCGCGGGAGGGCAAGGCTGGCTGAGCCTCGCGCGTCGTCGCGTTCCAGCACGACCCGACGCGTCGACACCTCTTGATGGCGAGATAGATCTCCGGCGCTTCGTTCTGGGTGGCTCAAGGAATGGGCACGGCACCCTTTCGCGCGAGTGCCGGGTGAGATAGGGGCATCACATGGCTTGTCAGCCGACCTGCTGCTGGCGTCCCTCACGCATCCCCAAAATGTCCAACCCCTTTGATTGCCTTTGATACCACACCTCTCATCGCCCTGCTCTCCGATGGCCTCTCCCTTTCCTTGCTTCCAATCTAGCGCACTGTCTAGACGGTGCAACATGACTGGTCGTCCGGCACCCGGGAATATCAAGGCGTGGCTGTTGGGCCAAGAGGTGTGCCCATGGTGAGGAAAGTATTGTAAGACATTGGGAGCCGAGATATTCAGCATCCATCACATCCATCAACCGCAAGCAGAAGCTGCCCAGCTCAGGACAGGGGCTGCAGGGTCCAGGAGGTTGCAGCATTGCCATTCATCCCGGCCAGGGAAAAAACGAGACACCAGTACATAGGCATTAGCTTATCCTTCTCTAAAGGCAGTTAAGAATATGTAATAAAATAATTAAATAGTAGATAGAATATATCTAAAGTATTACCTCTTTTAAAATATCTTATTTAATACTTTGGATAGATTTTATATAAATTTTATACTAATGCTCGAGAGGAACGAATCTGTCTTTGTTACTGTTCGTTCTGGTGTGCCATTCTCCAGTATTCGGATTGTGAGATGACCAACCGAGGGGTTTTTCTCGAGATGGAGTGTCGGGGAATGCAAGCCCCGAGACATGCGTCGTCGATCCCTTTGCAGCCTTTGCAATTCGGGTTCTGCAACCATGGTCGGTGATCAAGTCCCATGTTGATCAGGGCCTGGGAGTCCAAAGAGGGAGGCGGTGCAGAAAGGTCCCCGGCTTGAAGTCGAAAACAGGTAGACGGAACCAAAATCCCCGACGCGGGCGCTAGATGGCGGCCAGGGCCGAATGAATACAGACTCCGTCGGACTGGAACAGGAGCTGGCTGGTGTAAGTCATGTAAGCAAATGATGGCTTGAATGCTACCCCAAGACAGACGGGGTTGGCTGCTGATAGCAGAACTCACTCATCACTCTCGTCCTGCTCAGCCCGTCTCGTCTTACCGTCGCATCCATCCATCCATTCAAGGCCGCTCTAAGCATCCGCAACTCATCCGCCATTCCCGAAACTCTTGGCTGATCCCATAGTTGATCCAGGGTAGGGAATAGTCCTTGGTCAAAGGCTCCAAAAAGACATCATCCTGACGTGGGGACCAAGACAAACCCTTCCCCTCTCCACACCACCAACACGAACGGGTCAAAATTGCCCATCCTTGGAACTCTCGGTCCCCATCCGTGATCCGCAAGGCGGGCATGACGTGCATGAGTCTACCCCAGGACCCAACAAACAAATGAAACTCCCTCGTCAGTCGATGTCCTTTGCAGCAACAGCCTGCCCTTCACCGCTGTGGCGCTCCCTCTTTGTCACCTTGACTCTCTAGCGCAGCCTGTTCGGGACGGGTCATTCGAAGAAAAGGGCAGGACCCTTTGTTGCAAGTCGTGATTCTGAGTGCTGACCCAGGCTCGGCTTCAACGGGAGGCTGACTGACTTTGCCAAACACGGACCCAAGAACTCAACCTCCAGCTGGGTCCGTAGTTGCAGATTGACTGATTAAGTGGTGGGTGATGCAGTCACAAGCACTCGACATGTCGGTTCTCGTTCTCCGCATTGCAAGTTGGGTCCGTCTTCCGCGGGAAGCCGTGAAACAATTCTTTGCTTTTTCCACAGGAACGCTGTTCCTCATCTGGTAACCTCTCACACCTCCTGAGCCTGATGGTTCCCGGGATTATCGAGGATATGATGAATCATGACAGTAGAGAGTGGCATTCTCCATGCCATGATGAACAATATTAAAGTTGTTAACGGCTTAATGACTCAGTTCAAGCGGCCGTTGCAAGCGAGTACCAGTCATGGCCCTCCAGGTCGTCCATATTCGTCAAGTGAGTACGGCTGGCTCATCGCCCACGCGTCTGTACCCATCCTGTTGGTTCAGCCAGCCCAAAACTTGCGCTCATGCAGTGTAGCTTGCCATGATTGGACGAGGCATCGATATTCTGCAAGCCAGCCAAGAGACGTCCCCAATCTCAAACCGCCAATACCTCGCCTCACAAGCACAGTATTGCACTCAACTCAAATATCGCGAGACCTCGAAACCTTTTTTTTCCGTTCCCGCCAGTGGCGGCAGCTCCTGGTGTCAATCCAAAGTGGCATGATGGTTCCCGTCTCTGCATCCACGTTGAAAAGAGCCGGCGTCGAGTCTAATCTTTGGCGCCTGATTATGGAGCACTACCTCCGGGCTGTAGTAGCTCCCGGTGGCCCAGTTACGACACTGCTGCATCTCGAGATCCATTTGCAGCTGCCCAGATTCTGGGGGAGGGGACCAAAGTTGGACCTGAGAGCAGGGATTGAGCTCGCATCCAGGTGTAGGCGCAAATGTGTGTCGACATCGGCCCTGAAAAACAGTACTTTGCATCAAAGTCTCTCCCACAGTGTATTGCAACAGCCCTGATGGTGACGGACCTCCGCGGCCTTTGGCCTCTATCTCCTGAGCGGCACAGTCATCACCCCCTAGGGCTGCCATCTTGACAAATCTCAAGCAGGGGTTATGGCAGAAGCGTCAGCAAGGCATGTTCGAAATCAGGACTTCCAGCTGCTCTGACGCCGTCATCACCGTCAAGGTCCCGGTCGTCGCAGGGCGTCCTCATTGTTGCCTCCTAACAAGACAAGGCAAACAAAGGCCTCGTCCCTCCGCTGAGCGCGAGCACTTCTGACGAATCATATTCTACGCCGCCTGAGCGGCAGAGAGATGAAGCAAAATGCAACCGGCCTGGCTGAGCTGTGTTACAGCAGATTGCCGTTTCCAGAGCGAGCAACATGCGATCCGGCAACTGTTGGGAGCCTCGTATCCAATGAGGTCGCCGAGCATGAGCGCAGCTGGTCCGAAATAGTCGAAGCTCAACGCCCTGATGCTGCCTCTTGCATGTCGGCTGGGTTGTACCATTCTTTGTGTGACGGCCGTTGACGCTGACGAAACGGGCGCCGCTTGTAAGATTGCCGAACAAGTGAGTGAGGCTTGTCAGATGCAACTACATGAACGCCCTGAATTGGAAATCTGCGAATCCATTTCCGAGATAAGCATCGAGAGAAGTAAAGTGTATCTTTTGGCCGAGGCCAAATACGTTGACTCTTTGCACCGCAGTTGATTGTCCAACCCACATGAGCGGCAACCACGGATGTTTCTGTTCTACTGTTCCTTTGCCGTCCTCAATGTGACACACCTCGAATCTAAGGAATCATGACGAAACGGATGCAACTGTGTGCTGGAATGGAAAAGAAATGCCATACCGTCGCTTACGGCGGGACAGCGTTTCAATCGGGGCTCAACCCAACGGGCAGCGGCAAGGAGCGGGCCATCGAACGTACGCATCCATCACTTGCATAGGCTTTTTTCTTCTTTCATGGCAGGGTCCAGGGCTCTCTGCTCGAGGCCCCCTGAAGATTGCGTCTGGGCTAGCCTCCATCCTGGGAACACGTTGGTCTGTGGTCTTGTTGCTTTTCTTGCACTCTTGTTTGTCAGCCTGATTAACCAGACTCGATCGGCATCGAGAGTGTGGGCAGGGCAGCAAAAGCAACAGTCAACGAGCGAGCTCCTCATCCCTGCCTGATCCTGACCCCTGCCATGCTGCCATGCTCCATGCAATGCAGCAGGGTCGGTCTCGACTTGGACCTGGATCATTCGTCTGCCGATTCTGTGCTGGTTCTTCGATGGCCAGGCTTAGATCAGTGAGCAGCCGCCACGTTGGATGCAGGAACTCGGGTCACCGTGCTGGGCCGTGGTGCAGCTGTGGAACACAGCACAGCACAGCACAGCACAGCACAGCACAGCACAGCACAGCAACAAGCAAATCTCGAACAGCACGGGGAGCAGGACAGGACGTCCTGTGTCGCCAATCGATGCGCTAGAGACTGAGTTGTCGTCGTCTGCCGCTTCATGCACCGAGGGCTTCCCTTCCACCCACGACCGAATCCGAATCGCTGCCCTCCGTCATTAGACTGCCGCATTGTGACGGGTCGCTTGATGCTGGGAGCTCCATCAGTAGTGCAAGCGAACAAGAGTTGGTCCGTGGCCTCGATCAACGGCTCTGATGGGACGGAACGAGAGAGACGCACGGTCATTCCTACAGGGATGATGGGTGCGGGCTGCGACTCCATCAAGCCACCGTCAAAGCGGACACCACCCCACTGTCGAGCATTCATCCCGCACTAGGAGTTACTATCGTGAGCCAGCGCGGTGAGTGTACGTACGTAGTAGTAGGTCAAGCCAAGGCATTTGTGCATGTGCCCATGTTGTCGAGTACCGATCGAGTTGAACCGAGGGCATGGACGTTGATGGTCGTCGAAGCTGTTCTTTGTTGTGCTGCTGGCCGTGATGCTAAGGCCAACTGGTGATCCAGGATCGCTCGCCATGATTAGACGAGGCTCGAGATATCCGTAGATAGGGGGCAATACGGAGAGCACATGGCCAAAACCTGGGGGATCAGATCTCCATTCGCCCTCATTAGTCTGAAGGGCCAGCACGCTAAAGAAGATCTCAGTGTGCCCATCTCGAATTTCGCTGCGCTGCAGACTCGAATGCAAAGCGATGCAATGCGACGAAGTCGAAACGGACCGAGACCGATAGCCACAGTCGGCGGCATCTGTAGCATCATCATCCAGGATCGTGAACGGGAGCCAACGGCATCCCGACGACGGCCGACGAACAGCGCCATCGTGGTCTGCGATCTCTGTTGATGAGTGGCGGTAATCATACCATCGCGCAAAGTCCTCGCAACAAGGTTCGTAGCTGCGGTGATGGCCCGGCCAAGAGGCACCGGAGCCGGCTAACACTGGACGGTCTTGACGGCGTCAGGGGATAGAGGCAATGGCTGACACTCCAACAGTTGTTGGCTTTCCATCGATAACGGTATGAATGCAGATCCCCAAGAGTAGAGGAATCTGCTACGTATTCCCCATCCCTGCCTCTCCTCCCTGTCAAGTTGTCGGGCAGACCCCTGGGTGATCTCCACCCACAGATGATCTCGTCCAGACAGCGTCTACCTGCAGCAGCGGGCCCGCTCGGTGCTCCGCTCATTATCCGAGCCGGGCCGGTGCTGGACATGGGCTTCATGCTGGCGGCCGCGATGGGTGGTGTCAGAGCTGGAGCCACGCAGCTCCCCTGCCGCAGGGTTGGGGACTTTGCCGCAATCAGTTTCCTGTCTCTGTTCGTCTGGGGCAGTTGTGCTGGTTATTTCGGGAGGAATTGCCCAATCGATAAAGGCTCGAGACATTTGCTTCGTCTGGGACCCTTTTCAAGGGTCCTGGGGTTGAGTGAGGCCAGAAGTTGTACGATGATGCGGCGGCTACGAAACAGTCCGTCCATGGACTGGCATGCTGGGCAAAGACGTCGGTGGTTTGTTATCGAGAGTGAGCCGAGCCTCGTATGGAGGCGTTCAGTGAGTGACGTAGCGAGGGAATTCGCCTCTGATTTGTGCAAGAGGCTTGAGGCAGTGTGAGATCCATTTCCGGTCGAGACAGAGCCAAGAGAGCGCTAACTAGTTGAAGACGGTGTTTGAGAGAGCTCCCCATCGTGTACTATTTTCATAGCGTTCCAAGACACGAGCTCATGTTGATTGAGCAAGGACTGGCTCCTCGATATGCATTGGCAATGTCCACTCAGGAGCGGAATTAGTACTTGACGATGCTGCCGGCTCTTTATCGTTGATTCAGTTGGTTCTGACTCTCTTCACTTGAGCCAACCCAGCCTAGCCTGATCAATGTCTCGCTTGTTGGTCGTGTCCTCTCCGTCACAGAGGCGTGAGAGGCTTCTCCATGCCCCCAGGTGTTGAAATCACTAGCCGCTCCGTCATGGCTGGCGGCGTCGGGCGAGACCGCCGCCGGGGTCAAGAAGCTTGGATGTGCCGGTTGGGCCATCTCGGTAGTGAGCATCTGGCGATGGGAACTCCCACGCTTGTTTGGTTTGGCCGTTGGGCAGTATCCATATCATGACAGGAGAAGATGCTAGGTACCTAGAGGAAAGCCTGGGGAGGCTTATTGAGTCCCTGAGCCAGTCAGTCTGGAAGATTGAGAACGAAAAAGTGGGCGGAGGTGACTTTTCAGTTGGCGTGGCGGGGAAGTTGCAGATGGGAGATGGGCGATGGGCGATGGGCGATGGGCGATGGGCGATGGGCGATGGGCGATGGGCGATGGGCGATGGGGTGAATGGAAGGTGCTAAAGCGGACGTGGAGGACCGGCGGGGACCGGAGGCAGGCCTTGTGCAGCTGCATGCAGATAGCTGCAGGAAGGTGCAGACAAGATGAAGGCGCTAGGATGGGAGAGCGTGTTTGGCTCTGAAACTGGTAGGGACGAGCGATCGTGGCGAGTCAGCTAGTCAGACCAAGACGACGATTACCACCATCAGTTGATGTCGTGTCTATTGTGCAGGCTACATATCTTTGGATGAGATGATAGAATGCCAACAAGTTCGAGTCAATGGATAGCTAGTTGAAGAGCGAATATGACATCCACGGCATTGAACTCGAAAGTCGACCGGACATAAGGAATCGTCCAAGACGGAGAAAAAAAGGGGCAAAGCTGGAGAATTGCCGGATTTGATCGACACAACGAACCAGCTAGCTCACCCATGTGCATACGGTCTAAGTGAAGTCTATCTCCGTCCATGCCGTTGAATCCTCACGAAACAGGGGGTTGGTGGTATCACAATGTCAGTGGATCAAATGTGCTCACTATCCGTACGTATTCGAATCTCTCAGCAGACGATTACCCAACAATAACAACCTAGGCCTGGAGGACGGAGTTTCAGCCCGTCCCTGGAATTGCGAGACTAAAAAGTTGGTTCATCCGGGCGGGCACATGAACGGCTGCAAGAGTTATGCTAGGTCCGGAGAGTAGAGAAACGTTGACGGGCAAAACAAGCCAGGTCGAGCCAAGCCCAGCTATGTCGCAGTCCAGGCGAGCAGCCAAACGAGAGCGAAAAACAAATGTCTGGAGCCGCACCCTTGCAGGGCGCCCGGAATTGATACACTGCAATTCTCATGCACAGCAGAGACGGAGGCGCAGAAGCATGTCCGTGTCTGGTGGGCATGGACAAGTTCCGTATAGGCAACCCGCTGGAACGAGGCTCAAGGATTCCAATCTGTTGGTTCCAGGTCAGACAAGAGCCACAAGCCAAGGTGCCACAAATGCCCAAAAGCAAAAAAACCTGCGTGCGTTGAAAGACGCGAATCTTATCGGGGCTGGAGACAGGGGAAAAAACGGCCCCAGCAAAATGGGTCCGTCCAGCAGTAGAGACAAGACAAGACAAGACTTGGGCCCAGCCCAGAAGCCACCAAGCCCAACGGGAGCGATGGATTCTGGTGAGGGTGAGAAATCGAACACACACATGAAAATACAAATGGTGAGATGCCATTGGCTGGCTGGTCAGGTCGGCTGTCCATTCGCCCATTTGCGGTGTCTCATCGGCCATCACTCATCATCCATGAAAGATCATCCATGAACCACGCTGGCTCGGCTGTTGTTGACAGATTAGGTGTCAAAGGCGGGTTCCATGGATGGAGACCTCATCATGGGTTTATCCAAGGCGGCTACAGGAGCCATCATGGCCTGGCAAGGCAGGTTCCCGTCTTGAAAGGAACGCTGCTCCACCGAAAGCTCTCGATGCACGGTATGATGAGCACAGTGAATCTGAGCCAAAGTAGATGCTCTAGACAGGACGTGTCTAGGGCCTGTTGTGCTGCTGCAGGGCACAGCATCCAAGAGCGAATCAGACGTCGAGGATAAGGCAAGGATAGATGTTTGGGTATCCACATCTGTTACAACATCACCGCCTCCCGCACCATGGCCCGCAGCCGCTCACTGGTTCGCTCGAGCTCCCTGACTCTCCCCATTGCGTCAGCTATCGACGACGCCTTGGAGATATCGTTTTCAGTGCCCAGGTGTGAGTGCCCAGAAGGTGCCGAGCATCATGTTGAATTTAACCATCGACAAGCATCCCCAAGGTTGACATGTCGCGTCGCCACGCTCGCCGAGTCGTCATAGTTGCGGCTGGGATCTTGTTGGACAAACCGGGATATTTCCTCCATGTCAATCTCTCTGTGACACTCACCAGACGCCGCGCTGCAAATCACATCGCCAAGCCCTCCAGCCCGAGCGTTGCCAAGGCTCTCGCCGGGCAGGGCCAGGACTTGCTCAATGCTCGTGCGAGCCCTTGTGCTCCCTTGTCTATTGAGCTCGTTGTTGGTGCCCATAGCTCTCACCTTTCGCAAGCATTGATCTGACGGTGAGAGATGATATCGAATGATGGGCCTGATCGAGACTATGGTTTCAAGATAATCTCATGTCGTCCTCTGGAGAAGCGCCAGGGCATCAAAGGCACATTGAATGCGCTGGTGGGCCAGAGGCATTGCACAGTGCCCGGCATCTTTCGAGGCCCGAGGCTGTAGTTGCAGTGCCTCTGCAGGTAAACGGGTCAAGAATAAACGAGACACTGGCCAAGGAACAGCGAAGCACCTCTAACTCTTTTCAGGTTATGTTATGACTGTATGAGAAGAATATTTCCGAAAGGTCCATAAAACAAACCATCGTAAGGAGAGACAGTATCTTAGAAAGATATATTATTTCCCAATTTTTATCATATTTTTATTGCCATCCTTTAAAGATGATGCACTCCCTGTGTCCTAATCAGTGTCTCGTTTTTTCTCGCAGGCTTTTGCAGTGGTAACAGGGTGCTGCCAGTAGCCACTTCAGACGGCTACCAAGATGGAAAGTCTCTACCGTGCGAGGGCCGATCTCAGGGAAAACGGGTCTGTGCTTCGACGCCATGGCGCCATGCTTCCCATTCCCATCCCGACCCTGCTCGCAAGTCGCCCTCACCATCTCCCTCAACCCTGTCTGCAGAGCGCACAGAGGATGCCTCCTCATGCACACACACCGTCCTAAACCCCACGACCTTCACGCCCTTCCTTACCCACACCACCATCTTCAACCTCCAGTTCCTTAGCGCGCATCCGTCTTCCACTACCAAGCACTCGCAACTTGGGCTGCTCCCGCTCCCCGGCCGTCCGCAGCGCAGCGCAGGGCACGGCAGAGGGGAAGAAAACTCTACTGCCTTGACGACAAACCAGCAGCCCTCGCTGACAGCTGATTTTGTGCTTGACATTGCCAGCCCAACACTGTAAGGTACCGCCCTGTTAGTACCACACATCTTATCTCTCTTCCCAGTTGGACTCGCCTCGCCTCGACTCGCTCGCTCGCCTGCCCGCCTATGCCCAGGGGAGGAGGGGGTGGTTGCATCTCGCCGACCCCCCCTGGCCTGGCCTCGCTCTCTGTGACTCTCGACTGTCTGCACCGCGCTGCTTCTGCTCCTGTGCTGCGGAGTCGGCCGGCCGCTCCAGGGCTGGTTCTCTTTCGTTCGCCCGCCCGCTTCGTTGCTCGCTCGCTCTCACACGCCGTCGTCGCCGCCGCCGCTGCCCCATCCACGCCCAGAAGAATCCACCTCCATACATCACCGACCCGGTCCCAACCCACCAGCTAACTAAAAAATCCACCCCCCAAAACACACGACCTGTTCTCTCGCTCTTCACTGTTCCACTTCCCTGGACTCTTTTGTCCAGGTTGTTTGACCCGTTCTCCATCTCAACTTCCCTCATCAAATCTCTCGTCCCTCTCACTTCTTCTATATTTCCAACGTCCGTCGGTCCTCCGATCCTCTCCCTCCATCCTCCTTGCGCTCTATACCCGGCAATGGCACTATAGGTTTCTAGTCACAGACGTTGTGACTTTAACGACTCCCTGGCCCGCCTCTGCGAGCCCTCTACGCACCAGCATGTCGAGTCGACCAAAGTCGATATTACAATCTCGCCCACCATGGATCCCTCTCAGCAGCATCACCACCACCATCAGCGCCATCACCACCACCACACCCATCGCCACCATCACAAGTCGCTGTCGCAACAGCAGTCGTCCGCCTCCCTCTCGACGGCGAACCGCGGAACCCCGCCGTTGCAAACGCACCTCCCTTCCTCCTCCATGCCGCTGAGGACCGCCAACAGCACTCCCATGTCTTCTCCTGGGCTGTTCAGCCCCTCGGCTTCGCGACAAAACCTCGTCACGTCCGTTTCCGAGAACAACACACCTCCTGGGTATACCCAGAGCCCTCTGTTGCATCCGTTACAAATGCACAAAGTTCGAGAGTAAGCATCGTGAACTACCACGGATTTTTGTTTCACAGTCATGCTCAATTCCACCCCTCCCGCTCTCGCTTGGGTTGTCGGCCTGCAGCGGGGTGGGACGGGCAGGGAGCTTATCGTGGGGTCTTAATTTGCGAGATACTAACGCATTTGCCAATCATAGGACGCACAAAGCTCTTATCGACTCAGATACCCTCACAGGCCGGAAGCTCATCAACCAATATGAAGTGATCGAAGAAATTGGTCGTGGGATGCACGGCAAAGTCAAGTTGGCTCGCAACTTGGAAACAAACGAGAATGTGGCCATCAAGATCATCCCGCGCTTTTCGAAGAAGCGCCGCCTCGGCAAAGTCACAGCCATGTCGCCTCAAGACAAGACGAAAAAGGAAATCGCTATCCTTAAGAAGATTCGTCACCCGAACGTGGTAGCCCTGCTCGAGGTCATCGATGACCCGGAGCTTAAGAAGATCTACATGGTTCTCGAGCATGTGGAGCTGGGTGAAGTGGTCTGGCGCAAGAAGGGCCTCCCTCACATCTGCCTGTACGAGCGACGGCGCATCGAGCGAGAAATGCGAGGCGAACCCCCGACTCCCGAGGAGGAACGTTATGAACAGTTCCTCGAGAACCGCCAAGCCCTCAAGCAAATAAAGCGAGCCAGGGCGGCGCTGGGTTATCACGGCCAAACCAACTATTGGAGCTTCGAGCACGGCGACGTCGACGAGCCTATTACTAGCCTGGGCGCCCAATCTCGCGTATCATCGAAGGACGACTTCGCAGTCAGCGACGAACCGCCATCAAGACCCATCTCTCGCCAAGCCTCTTGCACCGAATCAAGAGCCCCCTCACGAACTCGTTCCGTCGTATCCTCAACCCGGGCTGTGGAGGACCCTGATGAGTTCCTTCAGTGGGAGGACGATAACGAGACACCAGGCGCTCTTCGATCCAACCACACATCGAGCGTCGCTCTGGACAGAACCATGTATGGTCCCTACGTCGATGAAGGCTTCCGCGGCCGCTCTCCTAGCATGGCCGATTCCATCATCTCCCATATGTCGTCTCTTGACTTCAACCCTCAACAACACGACCCCTTCTCGGACGACTTTTCCTACGTACCTTGCTTCACCTTCGACCAAGCCCGCTCTACCTTTAGAGATACCGTTTTGGGCCTAGAATATTTGCATTATCAGGGCGTTGTTCATCGAGATATCAAGCCGGCAAACCTCCTGTGGAGCAAGGAGCACCGCGTCAAGATCTCCGATTTTGGTGTGTCCTACTTCGGTCGACCCATCCGTGATGGCGAGCCCGACGACACCGTTTCCGAGTCAGAGGCCAAGGATTTCGATGATGATCTCGAACTCGCCAAGACGGTTGGCACTCCAGCCTTCTTTGCTCCTGAGCTTTGTTACACGGATCTGGACAAGGAGCAACCAAAGGTTTCGGAGCAGATTGATGTTTGGTCTCTTGGAGTCACACTCTACTGCCTGATCTACGCTCGAATTCCCTTCCTGGCAGAAGACGAATTCCAGATGTTCCGCAAGATTGCGACGGAGGAGGTGTATATTCCCAGGAAGCGTCTTATGCCAGTTCATCCGTCGACATCGCCGATTGCTACATCCCTTTACAAGCGTCAGAACATGCACCCCTATCGAGACGACAACGACTTGGCATATGAGGAAGTCGACAATCTACTCATCGACCTCTTGCGTCAAATGCTTACCAAGAACCCCGAGAAGCGTATTCGCCTACGAGACATCAAGCGACATCCCTGGGTAGTCCAGGATTTGATCGACCCCATCGGCTGGCTCGATGACACGGACCCTGCACGGCCCTCATCTGGTCGACGAATCCAGGTTGACGAGAGGGATGTGTCGTCTGCGGTTGTACCGCTCACATTCCTTGAGCGAGCACGCTCTGTGGTCAAGAAGGCCGTTGGAAAGGTAATACACCCCCTGGTGGAGCGGAGTGATAGCAAGCCTCGACGAAGAGCCGACAGTAGTGCCGCTAGCTCCGCCGGTGACAGCATGAGCATGTACAACAACGTGCCACCGGCGACTCCGCATCAGCAGTATCGCGACAACCGACGCAAAAGCATCCGCGCCGACGACTACTTTGCCAACGCTGTTCGGGAAGCTACTGCGAGTTCAGACCACCCTCTCTCGGCCAGCCAGTCGATCAGCCCTCAGCCGGAATCTGTCGTCTATGACCCCCTAGCCACAGTGCTTCCCTCAAACGAGGCTCCTCGAGGACATGCCCACGCGCATAGCGAAAGTGAGTCTCAACGGGAACCTGAGAAATCCAACTCGGCGGCATCTCTATGGCCGTTTCATCGCCATGCCCATAGTCACGGCCATGGTCATGGTCATCACCACAGCAGGTCCAGCCATCACTTTCTCCACTTTGGTCCTCAAATGCCCATCTCTCAGACTATGCCTACCACTCTCAACTTTGCCTGTCAATCTGATCAACCTGATGATTCTGGAGTTGAGACGATTCGAAAAACGCGGGAGATGGATTCTGCTGATGAGAGCTCCCGATCACGCTCGGTCGACCGTGGACTCTTTGCCAGCAATGACAAGCGCGCCGAAGCCAAGGTTGGTGTGAGCACAGCTGTCGCTCCAGGCAGCGTTCACAAGCCGTCCCGTCATGGGCGCCCCATCAAGTCGGTCGACCTGGGCAAGGGTGCACAGAGCAAGCGGTTAGAGGCATCACTGCTCTCTGCATCGCTTGTAGCTGCCACTGGGTATCAACATGGCCAACCCCTGATTGACCCCAGCTATTACGGTGAAGCCCGACCTTCCACCAGAACGAGGCCCCAGGCAGCTCAGAGAGTAGACAGTGCGCCGATAGTTCGATCGTCACCGCCTCGCCACTCGGAGGAGCTCTACATGCGGCGAATCGAGCGGCCCAAAGCTGACCCTGTCAGCTTCTCGTGCCCGCCCTCGCCAATTCAAGAAGAATGGAGCCGGAATCAGTCTCTGCCCCGTGCAGAGACGATGCCCACGACCAAGTCGTCGAGTATAGACTCGATGGAGGCTCTGGGCACCCCTTCGACCAGCCCAAGCGAGATGACCAGCCCGGTGTCGGCGCAGCCTTCGACCGTCAGCACGTCGGAGCGGATGCTGGTGTTCCAGTCTGACCCTTCGCTGCCAGCCCTGCTCAGTGGAGCCAGCTCCGTGTCGGCGGATATGGAGGCAGAACTCCTTGGCAAGCCAGGTATCGTGAGCGCTCATCCAAATCTGCTCGAGACAACCGACAGCCTCACACCACCGGCTCTTAACAAGGAGCCCGCGGCTGGGTTTCCTATCGACCAGGTTTTCGGTAACGCTCCTGCTATGGAGAGTGGCCCACTGGCTGTTCACCTGGATGGAAGCACGCGGGACTCGGTGACAAGCACCCCTGTCGCCCGACCTGTGGAAGACGACTTTGATGATGATGGCAGTGATGATGGAATCCTATTGATGGCCAAGACGAAGAAGAAGTCAGCCCCTTCGGCGTCTGGGGTTCCTCGTCCTCCAGCCTTTAACCCTCGGAGACGAGATACCAACATCAGCATTGCCAGCACCGAGACGGCCAAGAAGGTACCAACCTCTGTGCACGGCGACGAGTGGATGTCGCACTACGAGTCATGATACCCTTCCCCACTCTGTAACGAGATTTGCCGAGTTTCTCTTGTCACCACACATACTCTGACAGACGTCAGATGAGCGTTGGGAGACGTCCTCATCCGCCAAGTTGCATCTGTGGCCTTTGGTTCCTGGAGACATGAAGCATGCAACAACACACACATACATACACTGAGCCTGCGATTGCATCAGGTGTCTTCTTCTTATCCTTATTGCTACTAGACCATGGCTGTTATCCCAGAGAGGGACTTGCTGCATATTTCTTTTTCTCTTGTTCTCTTTTTTGACATATCACGGGCGGTTCGGTTGCTCTCGACATATTACCCCCTTTTGTACTGGGTCTGGAGAAGTCTTCTGGTGGGATTGAAGACAAGGGACGGATACGTGGATGAAGCTTCGGATGAGAATAATGATGGGTTACGAGCTGGGTTCAACGACGGAGATGAGCAGATGAAGGCATGTGTCCAACGGGGAGCCTAAGTTCAAGGTTGATGCAAGGTCATTCATAGGGGCGGCTTTTATTTGTTATAAACGGGGTTACAAAGAATGATAGCATTTCTTTGCTGGGTTAGCTAGGTATTTATTAGTTAGTGGCTTTGGGCGTTGGCCTGCCTGTCCCACGGGATGGGCAAGAGAGCTCTGGGTGCATTTGCATAGGAACTGGGAGGAGTAGCGTCTCTTTATTGATTGCTCTCCTGTCCCCCTTTTGCGGGATGGGATGGAGATGGTGGGAAGCGATATCACTACAAAGATGAATCAAGAAGCGACAGCGAGTTGACTGTCAACATGTAGCCTGCATTATGATGTGGAGTGATGTGTTCTTTTGGACACAAGCCAATTATCTCTAAAATGTCACCATGTATTGAGGCATTTTGAACTTGATTCCATATCAAAGGATAGATGAAGAACCCAGCAAGAGAAATAGAGTTATCAGCATAACTACTGCATTGGACACCATGGGCTTTACTTGTAGATGCATACACGTTGGCACTCTGCTTAAAAAGGTATCTATGCATGTTTGTATATATATATTACTTGGGCCAAGTTTCGACTTGGCCCTGAATGTGTTGGTATCTAAGAGGAACGATTTACTTGCTGATCACTGACAAGACACCCGCCACCACAAAAGCCAAAGTACACACGAGGCAAGCTCCAACGATGCTGATGGCTCCTGTAGGAGGAGCGGGCTGTTTCTTTGTGACAATCTCGTCCACAATCTCGTCGAGCCGCAGCGCCATCTGCTCTCGTCCAAAGAGTTCCTTGACCCTCACAGCACCTTTGTCTCCCATTGCCGCCACCTCATCGTCGCCCATGCGCAACACCTCGCGCACGACCTCTGCCCAGGCATCCACGTCTTCTGACGAACGCAGCCAGCCCGTCTCGCCGTCAACGACAGTCTCAACGGGACCTCCCGAGTTGGCGGCCAGGACAGGGGTTTTCGACAGCATGGCCTCGAGGGGGACGATGCCAAAGTGTTCGTTGGCAGGTGTGTAGAGGAGGACGCGGGCGGAGCGGAGGAGGGCGTTCTTGAGCGAGCTTGGGATGGAGAGGAGGAAGAGAACGGGGATGTCGGCGGGTGCTGAGAGGGCTGTGATGAGCGTCTTTGCTGTGAGGTGTTGCAGCGAGAGGGACGAAGCTAGGGTCTCAAGTTCGGCGTGGTATTGTACGTTTTCGGAGACGCGATGATCGTAGCCACCTGGAACATTAGCATTGGACACAAAGATAGGTAGAGTGGGTGACTATACCTGCTAGGATGAGCCTGCAACCCTTGCGCTCAGCCTCAGGGATTGCGGCAAAGGCCTTGATAGCAAGACCAATATCCTTCTTCCTCTCAAAGCGGTTGATACTAAGAATAATCTTTTCGCCCTTGAAAACAACACCATCCTCACCGGCATCCTCTTTTTCCTTTGCCTCGACGTCGACGCAAGGGTAGACGACCACAGTCTCGACATGCTTCTTGAGATCCGGCCACGTCTTTTCGACAACACCCTTTGTGAAACCCGAGTTGACGGCAACAGCGCTGGAATAGCCCATAGACCACTCTTCGATCCAATCAAACGGCCGACGGTACAGACGCTTGACAAACGACTCGCGGCCCCGCGCGAGTAGGAGATCGGGAAAGTGGCAGTAGAAGAGGATGGGGACGGTCGGATCGAGGTATCGCAAAAGGGGAAGGCCGGCAGAGAGTTGATCGACGACAAAGGCGCGGGGCTTCAGGTCGCCGAGTTCGCCAGAGAGTGTGATCTGGAAGATGAGGTGGACGTGTCGGAGGATGGCGCAGAGGATCGTGAGACGAGAGAGGATGGACATGGGGATCAGCCAATTGCCGCGAACACGGACGTCGAGGGTTCCTTGAAACAATTAGGTACTCTGTACAAAGAGGAATAGAAAGGGCCATGATACATACCATCGCGACACTCTTCAAAGCAGTGCTTAGGATCGCAGTGATTCGTAAAGATGACAACACGATGTCCCCTCTCCTGAAGTCCAACAGCGGCATCGACGACAAGACGCTCAGCGCCGCCGATACCAAGGTCAGGATGGAAAAAGACGATGGCGGGTTTCTTCTGGTCGGCCATCTTTTCCTCTGTGTGTGTGTGTGTGTATTGATGGTGGGGGGACACGCTATTCAGGAGCTTCAACTTGGAGATGGAAAAAGAGCTGTGGGGGAGGAAGGCGGTGATTGGTTGTAGAGTTAAGAGGTACGTATTCTTCTGTCATGGCAAGTGGGGCGTGGATTCCATCATGAGATGCAGGTTCGGTTCGTTTACCCCAGGATCCATCTTGGCAGCTGATGACCTTCACATGCAAGTAGCTCAACACAAGAGAGAAAATAGACAGGGATAGATAGAGGCATCAATATTTGCCGATTAACAAATACACAATGATTAATAACACTTAATCTAGCACATGACCCACATCAAACCGAGATCTAAACCCACCAACCTCTGCTCGACTCGGCCTCCAGGTAACCTAACCCCAGCCGCGAGCCGAGGTTCCCCATCTTCAAACCGCCGAGCCTCATATAGAACTTCTCGCCAGGCCCTTCTCACAAACCTCACACATCAACTCCTTTCATCACAATGGCTCTCTTCACCCTCCAAATCCCAAAATGCGGTGCCCATCCAGGCGGCACGCTCGCTTGCACCGAGCCCGAGCCAGCAGTGTACCTTCTCACTCTGACATCGCCGCCGGACAACCGTCTCACAACGCCCGTTCTCAAGGCATTTCTCAACGCGCTTGATATCATCGAATTTGGATACCCCCACGGCGTCGTAATCACCACGTCTGGAATCCCCAAGTTCTACAGCAACGGTCTCGACTTGGAACATGCCGTCGCGACAGATGGTTTCTGGCACCTTCTCTACGACGTCTGGAGACGTTTCCTAACGTATGCACCTCTCACCTCCTCTCATCCACACACAATCGCTAACACCATCTCAGATACCCAATGCCAACCGTGGCCCTCCTCAACGGCCACGCCTTCGCAGGCGGCCTCATGCTAGCAACAGCCCAAGACTACCGCCTGGCCCCCTCCCCGCGTGGCTTCCTCTGCCTCAACGAGCTCCTCTTCGGCGCGCCCCTCAAGCCCGCCATGTCAGCCCTCTTCCGGCACAAGGTCCCCTCCACAACGTACCGCAGCCTGGTCCTCGAGGCAAAGCGCTTCCCCGCAGAGGAGGCCGTGGCCGCCGGACTCGCTGACGGCGTGGCGACGGGGCTGGAGGATGCGCTGGCGTTTGTAAAGGAGAAGGATCTGGTGTCAAAGTGCAAGTCGGGTGTTTATGGTGTTCTCAAGGCGGAGATGCATAGCGAGCTTCTCGAGTTCCTCAAGAGTCCCACAATGGAAGCTCACGAGAAGAGGTTCGACGACGCCCAGGCTAGCGAGGACGAGAGAAAGGAGTTTGGAAAGGTCTGGTACGAGCAGTGGCTCAAGGAGACCAAGGCAAAGCTGTAGCCAGATGTGTACCATATAGAGTTGAATCTTTATCTCATTTTCTTGTATTCCTCTGCTCTAAAGGATGGATAGTATCTCTGGTGTATACCTTTCGTGTATGCCCGCTAAGAAACGACATCGCTTTTATTCAAGCCAAAAAAAAAAAAAAAGACAACCTCGCTTCGAGCAGGAAAAAACGCCTTTCCCCCCTTTCAAAACCAGACCCTGCCTGCCGTACCAAATTGACAAATATGTAAACGCCGCAATGCTTCAACTACCCTGGCAAGGTGTGCGTGAAGCAGCTCGTCCAGTGGGTGGGTATCATGGCCCTATGAGACGCAAACTCCAAATCCTGTCCATGTCCAATCCAATGTGTCCAACTTCCTTTATCCCTCTTCACGCCTGTTCTTCACTCGGCTGCGTCTCTACTGCCGTCTCGCTCCCAGTCTCGCCGAGTGATGCGGTAGTAGGCTTGCTTCGCCCCGAATCACCGTCTCTCGCCGCCAGCAGATCCTTCTCCGCCTGGATCGCCTTCTCTCTTCGCTGCTCCACATCGTCTCGTCGAACTACCTTTCGCAACGCTTCGCTGGCTTGGATCAAGCCGTCAATACTGATGGCATGCTCCGTCATCTGGTGGTTGATGTACGTGTACACTCCGGCCGGCGTGTTACACTGCAGAAGATTCCCCTCGTTGAGCTTGAGTAGTGCCAGGGCCACCTGGAAGAGGAATGTGCTGCCGTCGTTAGTGCAGAGAACCACATCCCACAAGCGGAACAGAGCCTCGGCGCTCAGACAGTCTGTAAACACGGAAAGGAACCACTGGAATGTCAGCGCCTCGAGTTCAATAGACAGTGAGTCGAGATGCGCCGAGAGCTTGGGCAGCACCGCGGCAACGTATTGTCGCAGAACCTGCTGGTCCGCACGCGAAGCCAGAAGCGAGTGGTCGTAGTATCCATGCGGCAGGATGTTCTCGATGATGGACGCCAGAATCCAAAAGGCATCCTCAGCTGACGGCATCATGAGCAAAAGGTTGGCGGCAATGAGATTCATTCCTTGACAGTAACCGACATCCTTGTTTCGCCTGGCATACGCGAGAAGAACCTCGTTAAGCTTCTTGACTCCTGGGCCCTTGCGGAAGAAGATGTTGTCCGTCAGTGTTCGGTTGATGTCCATCTTGATCTGGCTGACAACCACAGCGTCGTCATCCTCGCCACTCTGGGCCACCAGGTCTTCGTAGTAGCCAGGAACACGTAGAGCCGCAGCTCCTGAGCACTCTGACCACACTTTGGCTCGATAGGCAACGGGGATGCCACCTAGCACCAGGTTCTTGAATTCGTTCCACTTGGCTCTTCCGATCTTGCCCTTGTTGCCCAGGTCCGAGACTCCAATCATCTCGCCATCGGCAACGCGCGTCTCGGGCAAAATCATGGCGGGCTGTTCATAGCGAGCCTCGGCAGCAGACTTGGCCGCAGCAATAGCAGCTTCACCATCGCGACGACGCTCAGCGCGCACTTTTCGGAGAAAGTCGTTCCATCGCACCGTCTTTTCGCGCTGGAGCGAATCGTGCAATTCGCTGAGTTGCTGTAGCAAAAGCTTGACCGGCTCGGTGTCGTCCTTGGCGAGGGCAACCGACGACTCAGGTTGTGACACCTGTGGTGTTTCGTTGTCAACAGCCGTTGTCGTGCTGGCCGAAGGAATGAGTCCAGAGTCGGTAGAAACAATGGCTGGCTTGGTTGGTTCGCTAGTCTGAGGCTGTGGCTCAGGCGTCTGGGTTCCCTCCATCACCTCTAGTGACACGGCGATGCTCGGCGTATGACTCAGTAGCTCTGTGGGAAACGTCGCGATCTTGAGGTAATCCTGCCATCTCTTCGACTTGCCATCCTCTGTATTCCGCTCCTCCAGACTGTTCGGGCTCTCTGGGCGTCCATCACTTGAAACACTATGCTTGGGGCTGGGGAGGTCCTCGAAAGAGCTTGGAGAGATGCCAGTGCGACCATTATGCAGCATCTCAGTGCGGCTGCCCTTGCGCAAGTGCCGCGCCGTCTGAGCTGCCTCACGCTGTCGCTTCTTGCGCCGTTGGTCATAGATAAAGCCAAATCGATCTGTCAGATATTCACTGTTTGGAAAGTTGTTGTAGATATGCGTAAGAGTCGGGGGCTGCGACTCTGGGGATCGAATGGCGTCCATCTCGACAGGTCCATAACTCTCTTGTCGCGAAGATAGGTTAGTTGGGGGACTACCACGCAAACTATCCCATCCGTCCTGCGCCTGCCCCCTCGCTCCCTGGGCAGATGGTGCAGGAGTAGATCTTCGCATCGCCATCAACGCCTTGGGGCCTCCAGCGACTGACACTGCTCGGGGCTGGCCAGTCCGGTTGCTAGCACTAGAAGCAGCTCGGAGAGACTCTGCATTGGTAGAAGTGCTCACAGCGCGACCTCGAGACTCAGCCTCACGCCCGCTTATGGCACCGCCAGCTACCAGCCGCAGGGCCATGCTTGCCAACGAAGATGATGCTTTGCGCTCACCGGGAGTGCCAGACTGGATACTCGATGCCCTGCTAGGACTCCGCACGGATTGCGCCTCGGGTGGGCTGAAGAGATCGTCCTGAAGCGTTGGTCGTCGGTCCATGCTAGAGTGTGATCGTATCACAGTTGCCGGGTTGACGCCCTCGCCATTTACGCTGTTGGTCCGACTCGCTCGTTTCGCGGTCCCCGAGCCCCAGAGATATTCCTTCCACCCCTTTAGTGTGCCCTTTCCGCTCTCGGTGTTGCTGCTGATCGACTGGCTGCTGGCCCGGATGGTGGAGCTCTTGGTGCCTGTCTCGCCGTAGGCAGTAGCGACAACTGTGTCCTGCATCGCGTCGCTCATGAGGTCGCTCAAGCCACTATCTTCCTTCTGCAGACCTTTTCCAGGGCCGCGCAGGTCGGCTTCGACAGCTCGCAGCCGCGTCTCGAGATCCAGGTTGGAGAGGCCGCATTCTCTAATTATCTTGCGCAGAGCACGTTCTCGCTCATCGGCGCGTCGTCGCATGGAGGAAATCTGGGCATCTCGTTGAGCAAGATCCTCCGATATCTGCCTAATCAGACCAATGGCGCCGTGTCTGGAAATCAAGCGTTGGATGTGTTCGTCATCGGCCTGGTGGAGGGAACCGGGGACCTTGCGCATCAGCGGGGCATCTTCGAATAAAGCGCTCCTCGCACGTGAGTCCGCAGTGAGGTTGTCAACGATGGAGGTGCGGCCAGAGGCAGGCACAGCCTTCGGAGCAAGCGTGTCGTCAGTGCTGGGCGGCTTGCTTGTGGACTTGGCCCAGGTTGGCTCCTCGAAGCGGTCGTTGCTTGGTGTCTCGGGCGAGAAGCTGGGGAAGCTTGTGAGCGACTTGTCACTAGCAGCAATGCTGCTAGCAGAGCTGCCAGCCTGGCTGAGACGCTTGCGGCCGCGGGGACCTCGAACGGTGGCACTGCGATTGCTGCGGGAGCTGTGATGGGATGCGAGCGAGGTGCTACTATGCTGGGAGACGGACCGCTGGAGGGGCGACGGCGGTGATGCGTCGGCCGCTTCCATGGCCGTCGCCATAGCTGGGCCGGGGTCAGCGGTATCTGACGGTGAATTTGTGCCGACGTAGAGTTGTATCGATCGATTGGGATTTTGCTGCTGGTAAACAAGGTTGAGTAAAGGTGAAGGGGAAGAAGGGGAGAGAAAGGAAGCGAGAGAGATGAGACGAGCGAGGGCAATCAAGCAATCAATCAATCAATCATAGGGTGTGAGGCTTGAGGGGGTGTGCGATCGGAGGGAGAGCTCCCACCCACCAACCGAGGGGCAAGTACCGAAAGTAGAAAGTACAGCAGGTACCTCCTGTCTGTCTTGTCGCGGGCACAGCCTGTGACTGATATGACTTCTTGTTGATAGCACGACGTAGGCGAAGCGAATAAGTAAGAAGCGAACGGGTTTCAGGTCCAGCGAGCAGTTGAATCAAGAAAGATCGTTCTTACAAACAGAAGCGGCATCAGAAGCAGCAAAATCTCTCATCTGTTCCTCTCTGTTGGGTTTGTCCATGTCGTAAAATTACCCCAAGATGAAGCAAGAGTCAGTCACGACAAACCCCCCCCGCCCGTCAAGGTACCTCAGAAGTGCGTTTGTGCCCTAGCGATTGGCCCTTCTGTTGTTTTTTTTTTGCTTAGGCATGGGGGGGATGCGTTGGCCCGTGACGACCTCTCCTGCGACGGACGGGCTCCGCCAGAGAAAATAAATCGATTAGCGACCCCTGCCAGAGCCTGTGAAATTGCCCGCCCTGAGCTATTACCGTACCGTACGCCTGGCGCCGGCTCCACGGTTGGGTTTCTGCTTGGGGACACGCGCCCAACGGGGAGAGAGCCAAGCAGCCAAGTCCCACGGCCCTAGAAGCTTGATGAAGAAGCTCCGTTCCAACAAGGGATAGTTGCTGGGTAGGGCTAGCAGCATCTCCTATCCTATCCCGCCCCGTCCCAAATTACCCAGCCTTATGACCGAGAGATGCTCATCTCTTCTGTTTCTCTATCCTCCTGGGTTACGCCTGGCCAACAGGAAGAGAATTCCATCCCCTAAAGAAACGTCGGCTTTTCTTCTGCGGCGAGATCCCAGAACTCGCTACACACGCCCCCCCCTTCTCTAGAACCCAAATGGTTGCTTTTTTCTTCTCTCCTTTTGTTTCCTGTCTCACCCAGTGCCGAAGGACAACGACGAAAAACTTTTCATGAAAAAGAATTCTTACAAGGGATAAAAAAGAAAAGAAACACAATTTTTGTTCAAATTTTTTTTCGTGGTCACACGATAATTTTTCGTCATGCTGCCAGTTTCCGTTCAAGCCTTCAACGCATCCATTGGCACAGTCATCCATGGATCCAATCTTATGCAAAAGCTTCAGCTTCAACAAATGATCGACTGCGTATCTCTGACGTCGGTGCGTGCGACGTGATCAGCGTGACTTCATCCTGCAGCCAGAGGACGTGCTTGCACATGGTACCCTTGAGTCTCAGCTCACGACCGGTCCATGCCCATGTCCATCCATGTCCTGCCTGCCGCCCTGGCCATCATCCGTATAACACACCTCCCTTGTCAATGCGACTAATTACTCCGTAGAATCGATGGAATGCTTCTCTCATGTCTGTTGTATTCATACAACCCAGGTATGCAGCATAATTACTCATAATAATCAAAACCATTTATCCGTGTCCTTTCCTTGCCTTACTCCTGCCAGAAACCATGCTGGTGATGCCGTGCCCGTTCCCTTTTGCTGCATTTCGCCAATTTCCTCTCCCTTTCTCCAACCCTTGCTCAACACTCTTTGGTTCGCTTCATTATCATCTATCAAAAAAAAAAAAAAAGACCACAAAATTCCACAAACGCCGCAAATATGCATAACACAAGACACGTCCTCCTCATCATGCGCACTCGTACATTGCATTGCAATGAATGCTCATGCACTTGCTCTGCCTCACGCAAAGCTGTCTTCTGCGTTCCACCGGCTGCTTCTCAACGTGTCAATTCCGTGATTCGTCTCAGGTTCAACCGCCACATCCTTGCAGCTTGGAGCCTCGTCGCCGACAAGTGTCTCGTCTGGTAGCAGGCCCTCGGCCACCAGCGTCTGAAACACCCCATCCTTGGCCAAAACCACCTCTCGGTTGATGGCAAGACCGTCCAGCTTTCGTAATCTCTTGCAGCTCGCCATAAACACGATTTGGTGCAACCTTCGCCTCAACTTGGTCATCTCGTCCAGTCGCTTAGCAAACAGCTCGTCGCGCTCAACCTCAGCATCAGGAAGCACGAACGGGTCCACGAATACGCTGCGACCCCTGGAAACCATCACCTGCATCGAGGGGTAGAAGCCGATTGTTACCGGGTTATCTCTCAGATCGAGTTGTGTGAGATGGGGAAACTCGATGAGCAACTCCGTCACCACGGTTGAGTCGGCAAGCCGGTTGCCTGCCACCAAGAGCTTCTTCAACCGGGGAATAAAGCGGAGCGGTTCCAGGTCACGAATCGCGTTAAAGTTAATGTTCAACGTCCGGAGGTTCGGCATCAGCTGGCCCAGATTGTCTGGCAATGCTTGGAGGCCGCAGTTTGCCAGCTCCAGAAGCTGAAGGTTGAGGAAGTCGACCGTTGGCTCAAATGAGCCCAAGTAGTTCCCGGAAAGGAAAAGCTTTCGGACCTCATAAGCTTCCGACAAGAAGCTGAGATCGAGCGATTGTTCACCATATTGCTCCCTGAGGCTCAGGCTGTCAAGTCGTCGAGCTCGGTTGAAGCCCGCCAGGTCGACAATGCGGTTGCGATCAGCATGCAGTGAGTGCAGATTGGGCATGTTGCTGATATCCAGAGAAGTGAGTCTGTTGTCGCTAAGGTCCAGCTGACGAAGCCCCTTGACCTCTGCAGCCACCGTGAAGCTTTCCAGTCTGTTCTTGGAGAGCTTCAGTTGCACCAGCGCCGGTGCAAGCTCCAGGTTCCGAACTGATGAGATTTGGTTGCCGCCCAAATCAAGCTCAGTAAGGCGCTCCATCTTGACTCGTGCAAAGTCGACTTCCTCGATCAGGTTGTCCCGAGCTCGGAGAGTAAGAAGTCCATCGTGGGTATCAAGCCCATCGAGGCTTGTCAGTTGGTTGTTGTCAGCCTTGATGCTTCGCAAGTGTACAAGACCCTTGAGTGCCGACAGGCTCTTGACCTCGTTGCCGGAAATATCCACGTATTGAAGGTTCATCAAGTGATCCCAGGACGTCAACTCAGTGAGCATGTTTTGTGACACCTTGAGCTGCCGCACGCTTGACGGCACACCATCTAGATGTCCCAGCGTATTCTCGGAAGCATCCAAAGTCACCAGCTTGCCGCAGAATTGATCAAGCATGTGAAGGCTCCCTAGTCGCTTCTCATGCAGATCCAAGTCTGTAATGTCCTCCCAGTAAGGCTCATATGGCTCAACCTCACTAAGCTTGTCCACAAGTTCCCGTATCGTCATGGACATGACCTTCTTAGAGCCATCACCGGTTGCCATGTGTCGACGTCCCATAACATAGCTGACCTCAAAGCCGAACGACTGATCCGAGTTGTTGAGGGTAAACTCAGACAGTGGGCTGAGAGAAAGCTTTCCAACGTTTTGCCCGAGAAGCGCGCTATCATCCGGAGGAACTGACAGCAGGTTGTTGCGTGGCGTGTGGTTGACGATGAAGCTAAGGCTGGCACGGCGACCATCGGGTGTCTTGTGGCTGATGACGCTCGTCTCACCAATGATGCTGATCTGTCGTTGTTCTTCGGTCGGGACTTCGATCGTGCTCTCTTCGTCTTGCTCGTCGATGCGCGACACAGGTCTCGGGATGAAAGCTGGGCCGCTAGAAGCGACACTTCGCGATACAGCACGGTTACTGCGCACCGACCCTTGGCCGCCGTTCTTGAGGGCTGACTTGCCAATGCTAGGATATCCTGGTGATTTCTTAGGGGTCGGATTGGAGCTGAGGTGTCCCTCGGGCATCTCTGGGTCGTCTTCCAGATTGTCCAAGTCTTCTGCCACCACGTCCTGAATGACGGAGGCTACTGGCGAGGAAAACGTGATAGTAAGGTTGCGTCTCTTTGTGGTCGTCGAGGGCGTGTTGCTGGCCTGGTCGTAATGAATATCGGTGGAGCCTTCAACCGACTCATTCATCTCCAGCTCTGAATCCTCCATGGCGCGCGCATCCAGCTTCTGAAACTCCTCTCGGGCAAGACTTGCCACATTCGGGCTGAGCTGTCCGTCGGGAGACAAGGTCGTGTAGCCTCGACTGGACCGAGGCCGTGGTGCCCTGGAAGGACTAACTGGTGACCTCGCCTGGCTCGGGCTACCTGCTGCGTCCGTTTTCTTAGCTGTGGTCAACAGCAGGTTTTGCATCTCCCTTGTTAGGTCAACAGAGAGATCAGGGATGCTGGCGAATGGGTCATCCTCGCTGTCTGAGGGCAGGACGTTGCTGGACCGGCGACGAGTTGGTGTTTCCTTCTTCTTGATCCAAATGTTATTCTGCTTGTCCAGATACATGCTGCCAACTCGATCTGGGATAAGATGTGACACGCTTTCAGGCATAATGGTCTTGCGCGTATCAGAGCCGCGAGAAGATCCTGTCGGATATGTCCTGTTGGTGGAAGCTGCCGAGGAATGAGAATGGTAGTCTCGTGTCGGGCTTGGAGGCGTGCCATTGTGAGCAGGATTGAACGACAACCGAATGTTAGGCGGGTCGCTGATGGCCTCGTCGTCAGTAGTATATGGAACATCTGATCTTGTGTGCGAGTTCTCGTCAATCTGGCGTTCAATCTCCAAAGCGGCGCGGATCGCATCCTGTGCGAGGCCCATAGATCGCATGGATGAGGAGATGATATCTCCCATATCGCTGAGTTCCTGATACTTTTTCAACCGGTTAATGAGCTCAGGGTCCTCTTGACGATGGGGAAGTCTGGACACAGGTCTGCCCTCACGACTGGGAGGTCGGGACAGGGGCTCCCCCGTCGATTGGTAAGAGGAGTCAGGGTCCTCAGCAGAGGGTGTACGCTCGGCTTCCGATTCCTCCACGCTTGACAAGACAGGCGGCTTCACCTGGTTGCGGATCATGGCCATGATCTGGGCGGCCTGGTCAACAAAGTCCTGAGTCCTAATCGATGGCTTCCGGTCTGTCTCGCCAAGAGCATCACTGGCCATGCTTTCGTTCTGAAGTGCCCGGATTGGGGACTTCTTCGGCAGCTGGCGGGTATCGCCGTCCTCGGAATTGGCCACCGGGCTTTGATCACTGCGTTGTGACGATCCGCGACTTGGCGTAGGGCTGCGAGGTCGAAGAATAGTTCTCATAGCAAGAACGCTTGGGTTCGCCAATTGGAAGTCTCCAGGTCGAGCATCCTTGCGCTTCTTCCCCATGGCCGACTGCATGTCGCGAGAGGCTGATTCTACGCCTTCCAGCCAGTCTTCACGACCAAAGGCGATGTCGGAGCGGTGAAGTGTGCGTCGACGCTTGGGCGTAGGATCTTTAGACGGTGAGGTCCGCGGCCTCTTGCCCTCTGAGCCAGAGTCACGTTTAGGAGTACCGGCATTGTTTGGACCACCCTTTGCCGGACTGAGATTCTTTCGAATCACACTAGAAGTCGAAAATGTTCGGTGGTGTTTGCTGCTGGACGAAGACATGGACTTGTTTCGTCGCCTGCGAACAAGGAGTTCAGAATCCTCTCCAGGAGACTCTGGGTACTGGAATAGTGGTTCGACAGGGTGTGACGAGAGAGGGTGAGGAGCGGCGTTCTCTTTATCCGAGTAGGGGGACCCTGCCTGTGAGACATAGGAAATGTCCTCACTAAATTCGTATCCTTCAAGATCACCTCCACCAAACTGGCTAACCGACCTCATGCCAGGGGTCCGGTGAGCTTGTGCGGCAGGACTAGAGGCCGCCAGAGGCCCTTGGTGGACTGGAGAGCTCGCCTGATCTGTATGAGCTGGCGAGCCAAGAGACTGCCGGGAAGGGGTTGCAGACATCCCTTCCTCGAATTGGCTGATTCGTCGGAGGAGTGTCTGGTTGGTAAAGGTGTCGTAGGGGCCGAAGAGCTTCAGAGGGCTTGTAGCAGACGACGGCCTGTGCCCAGGAACGATCTCCCGTTTATCGGGGCTGGGAAAAGGAGCCCGGGGCATGGAAGGGCTCAGGTTAAAATAATCGGATTGGTATGGGTTGGTGACTTCCGTCCGGACAGAAGGGAACTGCTTAGGAGTGCTGGCCTGCAGAGACTCTTCAGGAAGCATTCCACTCGTATCAACGCCCAGGCCCGGGCTCAGGTCGCGATAGCGGAAAGAGCCCTCCCCGGATCGACCTCCTCTCTGCAAATTCAGAAAGCCTCCCCTGCGTGCGTAATCCTCGGTGTTCTCCATGGAGCCAGAGGCATCCTCGTCAGTTTTATCGAATCCTGTCTGAGGATCAACATTGGGATCGAGCAACATCTGGTTGATGCGTAGAGCCTCGAGCTTCTGTTTCAATGTGTCGGCTGGCAATTCAATAGGTGCAAAGTCCATCTTGCCATCCTTGTCACTCTGCTTGCCGATGAGGATCGGGCTAAAGTCCTCGTTGCGAATCACGCTCTGGCCGCTGAGTTTTCGAACGCTGCCATCCGCATCTTGAGGGGCGCTCAAGCAGCTTTCGTCTCGGTAAATATCCTCTCGTTGTCGTGAAGGTGTCTCGTCATCTCTTAGACTAGGTTGGCTCGAAACCATGGAATCCTCCACATTGAGCTTGTACTTGATTTCCCTCTTCGCCCTCCTGGGGCTTGGGCTTGGTGTTACTTCGTTGGGATATACTGGCTCTTCGTCCTCAAGTTCATCCAGCTCATCCAAGGCGTCCAGTCCTGTGTTGACATCGTTGCTCGCGATACGTTGGGGGTAGGAGGGCGGGCTGGACGGCATAACGGAAGACTCAGGTTCAGGTTGCTCCTCGTCATCTTCGTGGTCTTCGGGAGCGGATGGTGGTTTGAACATGTCTTGAAGACCAGTCGCAGCAGAGCAAAACAGGTCGCGCTGCTCTCCGTACTGGACGTCCCCGTACACTAGACGTCGCTTCCACTCTGGTGTATCCTGGGGCTTTCCAGGTGACGATTTATGTTGCACCGTGTTATGAACGACAGAACCACTCGTGGAGGCAGAGACAGATCTGCTGGCGTATCTTCCGCGCGCAAACTTGAACTCCTGCGACGGCTTGGTAATGCGAAGGCTCGAGATGTTGATATCATTCGGGGTTCGCTCGCTGAGGACATTGGCGCTGGTATCGTTGGGATGTGCCAATTGAGGACGCGGACCAAACGTTCTACGCGGTATCCGACTCGGTGTCTCTCTTGGCTTGGTCTTGGGGGATTCGGTATCTTTGAGAGGAGGAAGTTGGACAGCTGATGCGTCAGATCCGGGCTGGGAGGGCCAGTCCTCAGACAAGGAGTCCAACCAAGCGTGCTCCATGGCGACGCCTGAAAGAGTAATTCGAGAGGAAGTGTCAATGCGACTCCATAAACTAAACAAGAGGAAATGCGATCGACTGCGGGGTCGCAAAGCTCAATGTTGTTTATGCGTCGCGACGTGTGTATATTCGACCAGGCGAGAGGGTGGTAGCGGGATAGTGAAATGAAGATGTATTAAAACACGAGCGAATGGTAGGGATTCAAGAGGTAGCCATGAGGTCTGAACAAGATATCAAACAGAAAGAACCATGTGGGAGGCAAGGTCGCGAGACGATGTTGCGCGTATCCTTGAACTTAGAGTCTGGAATAAACGAATAAACAAGACAGGGGTGTTGATTGGGGTTCGACTGGTTGCCGTGTCAACGCTCTGGCTTTCATCCTACAGATCACGTGCTGGGTCACGATTTCTTTGTCTAGCTCTCTGCGTGCATTTGGTCTGAGCAAGCGGTCGGCAAAAGTCTCAGCATCACCTTTTCGAGTGTTCTAGACACCGTCTACGGCATATTCAACTTCTTTCGACTTCTTTCGCCTGTCATCGAGGCGGCGTGCCGGCTTTCAGAAAACCACTTTACGCGCTCTCACGTGAGGAACGCGGGGGCGCGTCTCCCCTGGAGACGGCGTGAAAATCAATCAACGGCCGAGCATACACCACAGCGCACAGGTGACGACACAAATGCGGGCCGATCAACCGAGATAACGACGTTTTGCGCCTCCTGGAAGCCTACCGACCTATTTATGTTACTATTCAGGACGACGACCTTTGACATCGAGGGCGATACCCTCTGACGCCGACATCATGCAGCGCGTCGATCCATCAGCCGATGAGCTTTCGTTAGAATGGGGGGAGGATACAATCTACTGCCAAGCGACATGCGCCCCCGAGGATGTCTTGTATGAGGGATCGGACGACGAGGATTACGATAACCCAATCTCGCGGAAACTACGATACGAAGAAGCTGGGCAGCGATACCTCGACGGAAAGACACCTTTCCTCATCACAGCATCACTTAAAGGCCCGTTCGACACAAAATCCGGCCGGTGGGTGAACCCATGGCGATCCAAACACCGCACAGCCGGGACATCGCAAGGAGTACGGACATCACCAGGCAAATTATTGAGGTCGGCACAAGTGAGGCGCAATGTGTCAATTCCGGAGACCATCCTCGCAGGACCGAACGACAGCCTAGAGTGTCATTTACCCAGCCCCGAGAGCCTTAAACAGGCTTCAGTTGCGGAAGGGCATGCGTATTTGGAGGAAGATGAACTAGCAAAAGTCCAGGAGTGGAGGAAAGCGATAGAACCTGGAGATGCAGCAAGAGATCGGTTCTGGGCATCGACACCACAGTCATCGTTGTCAGCGAGGAAGAGGAAAGCGAAGGGATCATCGTGGTTAAAGCATTTGGCCACCAAACGACGGCGGACAGATATCATGGCATCCGGGTCTGTCAACACTCCTGTTCCACGACGGGCACATCCCATCACCATTGCGGACGAACAGGATGTCTATGGTGATGCACCAACTACATCTTTCAACAGCGTCCCGGATCGCTTACCTTCCTCGGCCCTTGCTGCCAACAGATTTTTTGCGCCGTCCCAAACTAGTGACTGGGAGGGGGATACTCAAGCTGCGACGGACGTGGATGAACTGGTCGAGCCAGACCGTCAGTCGTCTGCTGTTTCTTCCAGCTCCTCAGTCAAGCGCATCTCACCAGTTCGCGATCTTGGGAAATGCGCCCAAGACGAAGAGGCCAGGCTCGCAGAAGACGAGCTCTCTCGTGACAATATTGCGTCTATGCAGGCTGCCGCCACTTTATCATCACCGATATCGCAAAGACAACACATGCCAACTGCCGGTCGAAGTACCAATTGTTCTCAACACAGAGTGCAACGACAAAGTCAAATCAAGCCAGCGTCACCCAGTCAACAACCTTCGCAAAACCATGATGCAGAGTCTTATCTGTCCATATCCTCAGAAGACGACGATTCTTCAAATCCCTCGCCGGCTTTCGAAACACAAGAAGATCGAAGCTTCTGTTTCAAGATGCGCCCGAAGCACATTGCGGTCACTGAAATCGTCGAAACAAGTTCTCTTGTGCCAACATCAGTATCTGTTGAAGATCCCCAGGCCAGCGTCAGTGAAGAGGAATCTTGGTCCGGCTTGTCGTCTCTGGACGAAGCCTCTGGAGTACTCGCCCAGGACGACGATACATCAAGAAGCAAGTCTAACAACACCGAGAGGCCGGATATCAACCTAGCCGATGCCCCTGTGGCCGAACCGATGGAATTGCACAAGCCTGGAATGTCAAGTGACCTGTCGTCTATCTTCAGCCAAGACTTTACCGGGTTCGATCTCGCTGAAGAAACACTGGACGACCCTTGCGATGTAGCTACTGCCAGCGATTCCTCCGAGACTGGTTCAGATACAGCGACCATGTCTTCTCCTACGCCAACGGAAGAGGTGATCAAGGTTGCCGATACCGAGTCTCCTAGTGACTCTGAAGAGCCAGGCTCCGAACCACAAAGGGAGGAAATCCGCGTTGCGGTTGAAGACGACAGTTCGAGCCGAGCTGAAGATACCACAGATTCCGAGGACGAAACGACAGAGGAGTCGACCGATCAGGAAGAAGGAGATTCTGCGAATTCATCGACGGCATCTGGCAATAAGTCACCACAAGTTTCTCCTCAAAAGGGCCAGAGCAAGACATCGCCAGCTCAATGTACACCGCCCAAAGCCAACAGTTCTATCGCCAGCCCTTCCCACAGAGGTTCCCTCCTGAAGAGTTCTGTGAAGAAACACATTTCACAGAGCTCTTGGTCGAAACTGGCCCGCATTACCCAGAGCCCGCTCGCATCGCCCAGCGCTCACCGTTTGCAGCGCAAGGAAAGCAATGGTCCATTGCCCAACACTCCGATTGCAAACAAGGTATTGAGCCGGATTGGATCGAATGCACGTGTTGCTCCCTCACAGAAACAACTATCGAGCCCCGTCAATGGAGATGAAAATGGCCAAACAGAATCAAGTCCCAATATCGGGCCCAAGGCCACAGAATTGGAGCAAACGCCCTCTTCAACGATGCTACCCACTGGTATTCATACTATTAAAGCTACGATACCCCAATTGGAAGTTCAACAAACGCCTCCAGAAGCACACGATGGCATGGATGTGGACGAGCATGATCCAAAGGAAGACTTGCCGGTTCCTTTTTCACAACAAAGTCCATGGGCGGAAAGCAAGCTATCTCAATACGCATCGATGGGAATGGATCAACTCCCTGCAATCGACAGCGCTCAAGAATCTACTCCACTGAACAAGACACGCGATTCCTTTGCGATGACATCTCCAGAAACCCAGGCCCCCTGGACAGAGGAGACGATCCGAATTCCCATGATGGGACAGACACCTATCCCCCCCATTACCGAAGAGCATCACATGGCAGTGGATGTGCCAAATACTCCTGAGGTGACATTGAATGCCAATAGTCAAGTGCAGAACGAGGCTTCGGTTATCACCCCGGCTCCAGTCGCTCGACCTGCTACGCCGGAACCGCAGTTCTCTGTCAAGTCATTCGCTTCATTCATGTCACCTTCTCCAGAACGCCGCCCTCGTAAAGCCAGACGGGCCAGCTGGAGAGATTCAGGTTCTCGACTTCCTAGCACACAAGGCATTTTGGCCTTGGCGACCAAGAACCCCTGGGAGCGCAGCAGTTCACAGCGTCGTGTCTCGTGGGCACCTCTGCCTCATGAAACCGAGGGACAGGAAAGCATACCTGCAACCCCAACGCCTTTGGCAGTCCCAGCCCGCGCGGCATCCCCTCCACCCACAACGCCAATCGAGGACCTCCCTACCTCGGAGGACGCCAAGTTCCGCAAGCACTTCAACGCTGTGGCCCGCCGGAGCAACATGGCCCATGGAAACGCCTACTATCAGCGCCTGCTACCCTCGGAGTCGCAGCGCACTGTCGGAAGTCCCGCGCCGGACGCCATGGCGGAGACGTTCCTCACGGCCGACCAACTCCGACAGCAGCAACACCACAACAACCATCACTTGGCGGATCACTCTAAGAGCGATCGCGAGACGGATGAGTCACAGGATCCTCTGGACATGGTGGAGGACGTTTTCCGCGAGATTGGCGACTTTCTGGAGAAGTGGGATGTGGGCAACACCAAGACACCCCAACCCGCTCAGGGGCTGCAAAGCCCTTGGTGAATGGTCGACCAAAACACGCAGATTTTTTTAAGGCGCTATGGAAAGCGCTGTTTTTCTCGGAAGCTACGGCAAGCACAGATACTAGGGGAAAAGATTTGAAATGTTTTTTTTTTTGGTTTTGTGAATGAATTATTATTCACGTATAGGTACATCGGTCGGGCAAGCATGTCAAGGAGTTCAGGGGGCGAAGGCAGGGCAAAACGAACGCCACGATTGCATGACACGAGGACGGGTGTTTACCCAACAATGGGCGTTTGTATGCAAAGATACCTCGAGTAGACAATTTTTTGTTTCATATTCAAAAGCCGCGTAAGAGAAAAACTGTGTCTATGCCTTCACGTGGTTCAATCGTCGAACCTCTAAGGTCGCGATGCTTACAAGCCTACGATTATCTTGAAACTACGTAAAAAGAAACCTTTCGACACCGCTCCTCGTAATATCAATGATGACGAAGAAGCAAAAACCCTATTTTTGTCTCAGGGGGCCGTCAGAAACGTGCATCCTGTGCCCCCTACGTTGGCTGTCAGCCCATGAGTGCGCGGTGCCGGAGCTGATTCGCCAGATGGCTCCCCCGGGTATTATTTCCAACAGAACCTACGCCGCGATACAATATGCCAGGAACTGATGAGCCGAGTACGCTTTCCAACACATCTCCCCGAACTGCCAAGGCAAGGGCAGAAGGTACAAGAACAGCTGTCGGAGTACCTCTCAGCCCTGGACACACGCCCCCCATGGCAACCATGGCTGGGCGCGCTCGTGGAGGACCGCCGCCATCTGGGGCCCCGGGGAGCACATGGCTGTGAGGGCGGCCTTCTGTGGCCGGGTCGCGGATCGACGATGGTGCTCGATCGAGGGTGCGGTGAAGCTCGGCCAGCGTCAGCGGACGTTCCGGGTGGCAGGGAGATTAACCGTCGGTGAGGAACGAAGCCTAGAGTGTTCCAAGTCCCAAGATTCCGGGAAAGACAGGTACACCGTGGAGATGATCCTGTTCAGGGGGACTCGACCTCCGTGTTGAAAGGTATGAGGCCAAGTGGTTGACGACGTCTCAGGGCTGAATATCTCGGGGCGACGCCGGCGGAGCGACGGGTGGAGCACTCTGCCCGTCCAGTCCGGTCCCGGGACGGGATGCCTGCGCTGGAGGAGACAGCTTATTAGTCGGATCCGAGAGGGCGTGGCCCACGCAGCATCTCGTAGCAATCCTGCTGTTCCCTTTGCCAGCAACTAGGGTTGTCGTCTCTTGTCTCCTCTGTCACCAACTCCGACTAGGGTGGCCGCTGCAAGAGCAAGCCCCATCTTCTAGGGTCAGACGACATCCAGCTTTGTGGGCTTGTACCCATCTGTTCCACCTTCATCTGCTCAGGGAGGGCAGTCCGTGTGTGCTGGATCAGATAGAGGAGAGATTGAGGGTGGGGGAACGTTGGGACTCGAGCTTGATCGAGACCTTGCCCCTACTCCCGCGGATATCCAGATTTGAATCTCTGGGCGTCGGGCTGTGGGAGATGTGGTTAAACTTTCCCATATGGTGAACATGGCTGTCAGACCACACTAGCTTCAAGAAGCAGAGGCAGCACACGACAACCTCGTGTGATCATCGTTCCAAAGAACTTCCGCTTCCCCTTCCCCTGAATTGGCGTTGGCCCAACGATCAAGAGCGTATCTCACTTGGGACAATTTAGCTCGCCTCGTCATTCTAAATGCAACGGGGGGATTCGTGCCTCCAAAACAATCAAGGCCGGCCGGGGTTTGAGGTTGAGTTTGGAGCGTCATGGAGCGGGCAATCGAGGCACGTTGTCGATAGGCGAGCGACGATTGGCCGGTTGCGGCTCGGTGGGCGATATGCACATCTCCAGGCCAAGGAGGCGAACATGCCTCTGACAAGATAGGGAATGTCTCGCTAAAAGTCGGGGTAGATCAGCGGCTCGACTTATTGGACAATGGCAGCCGGGATGGAGCAGGGAGGCCGGGCGGAACTGCCTTGGTTCGCTGGGTGTCTTGCAAGATGGGGAGACGGCGGGATGGGACGTGCCGCCAGTAGCTGGGTTCTTGGTGGTGGAGAGGTGATGGATGGCTTATCAAAGCCCGCTTCTACCGCAACCACTGCAAGTTGAGGCCTTGGTTGTTTCGCGCACAAAATTCTGCAGAAAAATTGTGTGCGTGAAACGAAACAAAGTTCATCTTGTTCCATGCTCTTCTGCAACCCTTGCACCGTCCGGGCCGCCGGGGAAGTCGGACCAGCAAAGTAGCATCGAATCGACGCCGCCGTGATGGATGTCCATGCCATGCCATGTACCACTGTACTGTATGCGCTGCGTCCTAGGGTAAGGTCAATGCCTGCGCCCTCTCTGTCGGATCAAGGGCATCGATCATGAGACGGGCAACTCAATTCCACCGTTCACAGGTTGCAGCATCCTCATGGCCTTGCTGCAGAGCACTTGCAGGACCGTTGACAGCCGCGCTGTGCTGGGATAAATTCCCAGCCTGCTGTTTTGGTCCGGCTGTTTCTTGCGGATCGTCTCGCAGTACGCGCATGGTCGCATATCTGAGCGGGGCCAGGGTATGGCATCCATAGCATGGCATGGCATTATGCCTGAGCATATCGACGGTTGCTTCGTGGATTTCCGCATCTAATAACACGCCCCTAGATGCTGTACTGTAAAAAAAGGTATGCAGAATAGGAAAAAGAAAGGAACAGAGATAGCGTCCCGCGCCAATCAACCCTACTCTGGGATGGATACAGTGCAGTACCGGGTACCTACCTCATCCAAAGCTCGAGGCCATGGCACGTAGCAAGATATGGATGGATCATGGATCGACAGCCAAGCGGAAGTTGCCAGAGGGTCGTCTCAATACACGATCCAAGGGGTATGAGCCCGAGATCAAGTGCGCACGAGGTCGGTGCGGAGGCGTATGGGTGAGGGTTAGAAAAGAAAGGGTGTCGCATCTCCCCTCTCACGCCAGCCAGCCCTGAACCGAACCATTCAACAGGGTCGGCGAGAAAACGTGTCTCGAGGGTTTCATTGTGTCATAACACAGAGCTGATGAGCGATGAGTTGGCTATGATGATGGAATGAGATGACGAGGCTCAGAGCGATTTGTGGGCAGAAGCTTCAAGCTCGGTCAGCGACTGAAAGCTTTGGACGTGGCAAGGCGACACCGGGCGAGACTTCTAATGGTCGCAAGTGACATGTTGTCCGAACGTGTAAGCTCCAGACCGGGAGAGGATGAACCAATCCAAGCCATGTGCGTCCCAGGAAATGCCACCAAACAATGCCACGGGGGTCATGGTGCCACGGTGCCACGAGAGAGGGTGAGAGATATCCGTCCGTCCTCCGGAGACGGCAGCAGGTCGCAATGGCAAGATTGTTGTTGTTGGGTGTTGGACGATACTCAAGTGCACAAAGAAAACTCACACTGTTGGGCCGACTGACCAAGAGCCGCCCCAAGATGTCATGATCTTGGCGGGCGGCAGGGGCATCACATGACACCCCCCAGCTTGCCCGCCAAACGGAAAGAGAGCCCCGCACTAGATCGAATCGAGACACCGTTTGAATCGCGCATACAGACACATCCATCTCACAGACCACCAGATGCAACAGACTGGGGTCGAGATTCGAGCCAGCACCAGTCAGAGGGCGAGGGCCCTGGTGGGTACGGTGCGATAACGGGGGAAAATGACGAGATGTGTTGAGTGTGGTCCGTCTCTTGCAGCGCGTCTGGTCGTTTCGTGGCGCGAAAACGGAGCAGTCCGAGAGAGGGGGACGTTTTTTAGGTGCGGCTAGCTCAGAGCTGAAGGGGAGAAATGTATCGAGGGAGTCGGCAATGGATCGAAGGGGTCTGAAACCCTGCGCCACCCGTCGTCGCTTGTTCACCATGGCCCTTCTTGAAGCTTTTGCGCCGTCATGAAAACAAGCTATTATCCCGGGGTCATGACCTCTCGGATGCCCCTCTACCAAGTCAGCAGCTCAGAAAAAAGAAGACTACTAAAAAAATATCTAGCCAATCATGACAACCAATTCACCAGATCAATCTCGTAAATCGCCACCGTATTCACTTGTCCGCCGTGTCCGGTGAACAAATCCAGAGCCCCAGGCTTGGGTATAGGGACGGGGCCGTTCCCTGCTGTTGGGCAGCGTGACCAGAGGAGGGACCTTGCCTTGGGGCCCAAGGGAAAATCCAGAAAAATGACCAAAGAATGACCCAGAGATGATCCTGGCGAAGCCGAAGACGGGGTCCGGGTCCGCCAAGAGGTGACAAAATACGTCAGCCTTGGCCTCTTCAATCAATTCCATTCCATGAGACACTCAATGGAACTCTATATCAATTTCCCACGCCCTGTCTAAACTGTGTCTTTGATCAGGAACTTGGAAATAACTGCGGGTGGTCGTAACCAAGCATTGGTCAGAGTTGCTGAGTCTGTTTCTCTCAGCAAGATCGCGGCGTGAGTCTCGTCTTATTCCTTCACCCTCTGACAGGGCAGCCCAGTAGCCTCCACAACGCTCCAGCCTCTTGTTCACGCCTGCAGCCGGACTGGGAGCCAAGGCGGGTCCCGGAAGATTCGAGACAGGGGACCAGAGGCGTTGTGAGAGTGTCCAATGGCTGCCACCTGGGACTGGATGATAAGGTCATGCATGGGGGATCTGACGCTTCGTGGATGGGGACGCCTACTGTACGGTACCGTATGGCAGCGGAGTGTCCTATTACAGCGGGACTCTTGGACGGTAGGCGGTGCAGATTGGAGAAGCAATTAGCATTGTCTGATTGGCATTGGCAGGATATTGGCAAATATTGGCAAACTGCGGTCATGGACTGATGTATGCGCGTGTTGTCGATTATGGGAAGAGTTGGACGGCGAATGGGATGAGATGCGATAGGACGACCAGTCACGGGCGCAATGCCAGTTCAAACTCCCATGTGAATCACGCTGGCACAGGTACAAAGAGACAACAATCGCTGCTCAACATGCAAGTAATTCGCATCTCTGATTAGGTCCCTGACGTTGGGGTAGCACTCTATTTTTGATGAGAGGGACGTGATGGTGTTGCTTGATAGAGGCCATCCACACAACCTTTTGGTTCTCCCGCGACGTTGTCATTCAACCAACACTCCCCTCCTCAATGCCGTCCATGACACCCGCCCTGCTTTCAAACTGCCAACCGTCGCAGAGATAACGGAGCGCTTTCAGTCTCTACACGTGGTGGAGGGAGAGCCAGGCTCCCTGCAACTCTGGGCTGCATTAACAGACGCCTCGGCCGCCGCCCCGGTGCAGGCTTGGAGACGATAGTACAGTAGCTGGACCCCACAGGCGTGACCGCTATCCAGCGGCCTGGAATCCTGCTCTGCAACAGAGCGACCGGGCTGCCTCCATGGATGAGAAAAGCACGGACTGATTGTGGCATTGGATCTCAGCTTTGCCGGGGGGTGCTGCTGTTTGCTTGACAGGCAAACCTGGGAGGTTTGGACGCGGTGTGGCTGTCGAATTCGGACAGGCGGCCACTAGGAGGCCGGAACCCCGCGAAATGGCTCAGGGCTGGCTCGGGAATGGAAGCTTTCTTCGAGACGGCCTGGATGGGCTGGCATGGAAATGGACGTCACCCCGCCAGACATGGACGGATGTCGTCGACTTTGTGTTCCCCCAGTCACAGCCAAATCTCGGCGCATCTGCCGGGCTGAGTTCTGGGACAGAGGGTCAGGTACTTGTCAGACAAAAGGGTACCTCGCCTGGGGCGGGCCTTCCAGTTTCTCTCGGGGCACCCTCCCCCCCAGCAGACTGGACTGGAGGGCAGGCGCGGGGCCTCAGTACATCCCATCCATTACAAGGGCCTGACGACTGACGCCGGGGCCATCCCCTCGCTATTTCTACCGGGTCTCAGATACCACTTACCGCCCCCGGGCTCCGTATCTACGAATCATTCCTCCACGCCCACATCCTCGTCCCTCTCCCTCGCTCTCCCATCTTCAAACTCACAACTCTTCCCTCTTTTTCCCCCTTCGCCAACCATACGAGCGTGTTGCGCCAGATGTCCTCCTCATGTCCAGTCCGCATCCCACGTCCGAAAATGCCGCACGCGCCGTACCGGTGAGCGAACCTGAGCCCTGTCGTTCGCCCGAGGCCCTGCTAGATGCTGCTCCAGGTGCTGCCGCGGGCGCTGCGCCTGATGCTCATGTCGCTTCTGGCACCTGCGCTGCTGCTGGCCTTGATCATGACCATGATGATGATGATGATGCTGCCCGTCTCGGCCGCCGTGCTCAACCCCCCGGGCTGATCGCTGCTGCTACTGCTGCTCCCACATCCTCCAGCACTCCTCCCACTCCCTCTGCTGCCATCTCTCCCTTCATGCCGCCACCCTCCTCCTCAGCAGACAAGGTGCCCGACAACGTGCCTGATTCTGTTCCTGATTACGTGCCCCGTGGTGATGCCAATGCCAGGGACACACTCTCTGGTCCCGTCCAAGGCCCCGTCACCCCCGTCAACGGCCATGCCCCCGGTGCTTCCAGTAATAAGAAGGCCCGTGGCCCCGGGCCCCTGCCGAGGCAGTCTGGTCCTTCCTTGCTGACCCAGGCCTTGGCTTCTGCCCGTGGAATCACCAACCCCAAGAGCTCCAGGCTCTCACCCCAGTCTACTTCTACTACAACTACAGCCACTATCTCTCCCACGACCGTCACCTCCCCCAGCTACTCGCCTACTACAACCCTGCCGACCACCGTCCGATCGTCTAAGTCGGGCCATAAGACTGCAACCTCACCCGCGAACACCTGGACTCCTACTACTCCCGCACCGCACTTGACTACTTCTCCTACACTCGACGGCCCTCTTACAGAACCTGCGAACTCGACATCGCGACCCGACCGAGACAGCGCTGCCATCTTTATCGATCCCTTCCACCAAAATGTCTCCACGAAATGCGCCGCTCCTAGGCCATTAACGAGAGCCACATCCGACTCTACCAACATGGCAGCCTCCACCATCACAACCATGACCTCACTCGCCGCCCGAGAGGCCGCGAGCGTTCCTTCGTCCTTTAGCCACTCGGCCCTCGCCACCCTTCGCGATGTCATTGCTGATCCCCGTGAGGCGAGGGATGTCCCTCGAGGCAGAGCCTCGACCTCGCTGGATCTAGACAGAAGCACCATTGATTACTACCAACCCCGAACGACGACCTACACGACATCTTTCAATGATCTGCCCTCGCCATTTGAAGACGATAGCCCGGGGACCAAAACACCACCTGCGACTTCGCGACGCGAGGATGCTAGGAATACCGATCAGAGACCAGCGCCATGGGTTAAGGCCCCCCCGCATTGGGTGGCAATGGGGCCTGAGAAAACGGAAAAGATTTGGTCCATTGGCTCAGTCGAAGGCCAGGAGGAGGATGGCCTAGTCGAAAAGTCCATCACCGAGGCGATGGCTGGCGTGGAGCCCAATGCACGAAGTCGCAAGTCGAGCTACAGTTTGCGATTCTTCAAGGAAGGCCTCCCCCCAGAGGACAAGTCCCGTCGCAGAGAACCGAGGCACACCCCAAGAGAAAAATTAGCACCAACACTCGAAGAGGATCACGAATTGAGCTCGAATACGAAGCCACACGCCACTCCCTCCAAGGAATCAACTGCCATTCGCTTGCGACACGATGATGGAGGGGTTCCTCTACTTACACCAAAGACCCCCTACTCCGAATACGTCCTCGATGAGCAACCCATTCTCAGTACCTCGCCCGACGAGGACTATTTTTCACTGCCTGTCAATGGCTCGCTCACCTCGGGAGGCAGGACTCCGTTGCGAGTGCAACAGTCCGCATCTCGACCCGTGAACGGGCACGAAGAGGGCAAGTCGGTGGAGACAGCTGAGCTTGTGGGGCCGACCCCGGCCGCTGATACCGATGGCGAAGCCGAAAGAGTGGAGGCGAGACGGAAATCAGGCGACAGCGTCAATACCGAGGTCGGATCTCACGATGATGGAGATGCCGATGAATCCGGGGAAGAGAAGATCTCATCTGCCGTCTTCTTGCCCCACCAGGAGCTGCAAGAACCTTGCATAGGTGAGCCCCAGGACCGCACCGCGGCCCGTAGTCTCCGGGTGCGGTCTCTCTCCCAGAGTAAACAACATCCGTGGCTCGTCAAAGCGGATGAGCCTGAGCCTGAAATCATTCAGGAGAAGGATGAGCCTCCCTACGCCCTCGCTCGCCTCCCTTCTCGCGAGCGCCTTGCTGTGAAGCGCGGCGACCTCGTGCCTGACAAGTTTGAGGATGGCGCCGTCATTGAAGAAGAGACTACAGTGACGACCGACGCTCCTCTTAAAACACCCCAAGCCGTGAGCCATTATGAGGACCATATCCATGACCACCAGCACGATGCTCAAGAGCCCCTTGAGGCTATTGAGCTCATTCCGTATAAACATCAAGTCGGTGGTCACACCACTCTCTGGCGGTTCTCTCGAAGAGCCGTCTGTAAGCAACTCAACAATAGGGAAAATGAGTTTTACGAGACTATTGAGAGATACCACCGTGACCTGTTACCTTTCCTCCCTCGGTATGTTCCACCGCATTTGTCATTTCCTGATTGAATGGCGGATTGTTCCGTTGATGCGAATTTGCTTGAAACTGGAAGCTAACTATTGTGCAGCTACATTGGCGTCCTGAATGTGACTTTCCGCAAGCAAACTCGCCGGAAGAGCACCTCAAAGAAGGACGAGGCTGCAGCGGCTGAGCGTAAGAAGGCTCAGGAGCAGCTTGAGGCAAACCGCCAGGAGAATGGGCAGAATGGGCACAAGGACCACGTCAAGGCTGGACCACCAACGGGCCGTGTTATCAGCCAATCTCTGGCCAACGCCAACGTCCCTATCCCCACGGTGACATTCGACGACAACAAGCACATTCTACCCCGAAACCTGCTCCAGCCGATGCCTTTGCCAAAGGAATTCCGACGACAGAGCATTTCAACGTCGACGGTATCAGAGCCAACGGTACCATCCTCAAGAAATACGAGCCGTCCACCACTCGATGAGCGACCTAACAGTTGGGGTGCTACCATGATCAACAAGCGGCTGCGGAACGAGGTATTCAACGATGCGTTTTTGAAAGAGCCCGTCAAGGTTCATCGTCATCGTCGACCCCATCAACGATCGATCCCACGTCCGACTCTTCAGCGTCTGCTCCGATCTACAAACTCAGACCCTGCCTTGATCAAGGCCGACTCGCCTTTTGTCAATGGAGACGACAACTCGACCAATCATGCTCACTCTCAGAGGAAGCTTGCGCACCATCATTACTCACATAGTGATCTCGGTCCCGAGCGGGTTGTGCCTGATATGGACGAGTATGTGCAGTCTGAGCCTGAGCAAGCACCAGGCGAGATGAAGGACGTGACGGGAACAAGTGCACCAGAGCCCGAGACCCTCAAGGACAACCCAGTTGCCGCCAAGAAGAAGCGCAGATACTCTGCTGGCGGACTCCGTCGAAAACCCGAAGACGTGAGGGAATCTAGAGGAGACTTGAAGTACTTTGAGGAGGCCGACGATGCTGGATACAAGGGAGACAACGAGGAAAAGCCAAAGCGACATTCGAAAACTTGCTCCATGGTGAATGGACACAGCACTCCGACAACTAATGGGAACAAGGAGCATGCGTCAAGCATGGTTCAGCAGCAACCCGAGGATGTCTCGGCTTTCAGTTCGAGTCTGGCCACACCGGCACCCGAGAGCACACCTGAGATTGCGCCCGAGCCTGCATCCGAGTTCAAGAAGATTCCTCGGCCTGTCAACCCCAAGGAAGCCAAGACTCAAAAGGATCGAGTCGAATACTTTTTGCTCCTTGAAGACTTGACGGCGGGCATGAAGAGACCCTGCATGATGGATCTCAAGATGGGTACCCGGCAATACGGCGTTGAGGCTACGCCAAAGAAGCAAAAGTCCCAGACGGAAAAGTGCCGGACCACGACATCTGCGGAACTGGGTGTGCGTATTTGCGGTCTGCAAGTGTGGAATGCCAGATCGCAGACGTACGACTTTCAGGACAAATACTACGGGCGCAAGCTAAAAGTCGGTGAGGAGTTCCAAGGCGCTCTTCAGAAGTTCCTCTACAACGGCCTCGACCTGCACAGTATCCTTCGGCATATTCCGGTGGTCCTGAAGAAGCTTGGGCAACTGGAGCAGATTGTTAGCAAGCTGCATGGCTACCGATTCTATGCAGCAAGTCTGCTCATGTTTTATGATGGTGATACGTCGGAGGATCCCGACTACGAAACGATGTACGAATCCACTACCGACTTTGCAACAGACACGGAAGAGACGACGCGGAGGAAGAAGAAGAACAAGAGAGAGATTGATTTCAAGATTGCCGACTTTGCCAACAGCCTCACGCCGTTCGACGATATCACGGACAAGCCCTGCCCGCCGCAGCATCCCGACGAGCCCGATGGTGGATTCCTCAAGGGTCTGCGGAGCCTGAGGAGGTATTTCCTCCAGATCCAAAGGGATGTGAGGCAGGAATTGGGACTGGACCCCCATGGTCGATTCTCGGGTCCCGTGGACTATCCGGGGGAGTGCGATTATGACGATGACGGAATGGTCAGCATCTGATTGACTCGATGGTTGTTCATGAGCTGGCAGCGGCGGTGTAAGTTGACATGGGGAGTCTGATACCCACACCTTTGTCCTTGGGCAGCTTTGTCGCGAGGATTGTTTTATTGTAGCCTTTTCTTTTCTTCTGCGACCCTTTTTTATTTCTCTTTCATTCATCTGTTATGGACTGTCGATTCGGCGTTCACAAGGGCCTGCCCCTGGAATCATGGGACAGAGAGGATGCCAAAAAGGGCAAAAGGAACAGGATTTGCGTCTCATGACAGGTTCACTTTTTCTGAAAAACATACCCTGCATCGGTTATGGCGTAATGCAACAAGGAGGGGGGGGTTAGGGAGCTGGAGTTTCAAAAGCCCAAATTTTGTTCTTTTGACTTTTTTTCTTCACCTCGGCTGGAGGACAACGAGCAACGGATGGGTATAGGCAACGGTCTATCACGAGGAAGGTGTGTTTTTTTTTTATTCTTTTGAAATTGGCGGTGTTTATGGGGGGTGGGCATTGGGAATCCAGAATGATGACGGTCTTGTTTGTTTCACTGCGTTTTGTGCTCTTTCTCATCTTTAACGGCAGATAATGGACAGGAAGGACTGGGGAAATTGGGGAAGGATTCTTAGAGCGTTAGAGAAAATGCCAACTAGAAGGGTCGCTGATCCAGCATTCATGTCTTTTACCATTGAATCGTCAAGATGATTGTTGCTGTTGACTCATGGTGTTTTGATGTGGCGACAGTCATTCCGGAAATTCGTCTTTGTATCGTAAATGTGTTCGATGTACATGCTTTATCTTGATAAGAGGAATGTAAACCACTCGGTTACTGAACCCATGCTTGCCGATCGAGATAGTATCTCAGTGTCTCACCCTCAACATCTAACTGATCTTGTCTAACCACATCTTAACCTTAACCGCACTCTCTCAAACCATGGGCGCCATCATCTCCACGATCCAGTCAACTGTCTCAACCGTCTCTTCGGTCCTGAAAACCCTCTCATCTTTGCATACTCAATTCTCATCCCTCCTCGTCCGGGCCTCATCCCCACCAAGCCTGCCCGTCCCCGCACCAACCCGCTCATACTGGCTTGACGACCCGCCGTTTCCTAAGCTATGCGACATCCAAGGTGAGTTGCCTGCGGAAGCGGATGTCATCATCATTGGAAGCGGCATCACGGGTGCAGCGGTGGCCAAGTCACTGCTGGAGCTATCAGGAGAGCTGAGGGTTGTCGTATGCGAAGCTAGAGAGTTGTGCAGTGGTGCCACGGGTAGGAATGGTGGACATATCAAGGCCACGCCGTACGAGGTTCTCGCAATGTATCGCGCCAAGATGGGGCCGGAGAAGGCAGCCAAGCTGGCGAGGTTTCAGAGGAGGCATCTGGAGATACTGAAACAGGTCGGAGAGAGGGTGCCGCAGGGTGAGGTGAGGGAAGTGCAGACGGTGGATCTGTTTACTGAGAAGGATGATTTCGAAAAAGCTCAACAAGAGGTCGAGAAGATGAAGGTGTGGATGCCAGAGGAAAATGCCATTGTCTGGGAGGCGGATGAGGCTAGAAAAGAGGTGAGCTGGGCTGATTCATTGTTGTGAGACGAGTTGGCTGATCAGTACAGTTTGGTGTCAACGATCTCATTGTGGGGGCGATATCCTATTCAGCTGGCGCTCTCTGGCCGTATCGTCTTGTTACGGGTGTGTGGAATGATCTGCTCGATCGGTTTCCAACTCTGAGCATTCACACCAACACACCCGTCGAGAGTGTCTCGCAAGAATTAGGATCGTCGCCGTACTCTTACACGGTCAAGACAACTCGTGGAACACTCAGTACTCGACATGTGATCCATGCGACCAACGCATACGCTCCTCATCTCGTTCAATCACTTCGCGGGTGTCTCACCGGCGCCTTGGCACATATGTCCGCCCAGCGCCCAGGAGCATCATTCCCGACGTCACACGGAGGACGGTCGTGGTCTATTGTCTACAACCCGGGTTTCGATTATGTGACGCAGCGACCGGATAACCAAGATGGCACGCCGGGGGATTTGATGATTGGAGGGGGTTTCTTTAGGAGTCGTCTGCAGGGACTGGATCAAGTTGGAGTTTGGGATGATGGTCAAGTGCACGCCCTTCCACTGACGCACATCCGGGGTATTATGCCAGCGATATTCGAACCACAATGGGGTGGAGGAAGCAAACTCGTCAAAGCCTGGACAGGTATCCTGGGCTTCACAGGAGACCTGATGCCCCTAGTCGGCCGAGTCCGTCCTTCAAAGGACAGTAACTCGGGAGAGTGGGTTGTGGCTGGGTTAAATGGCGAGGGCATGGTTTGGGCTTGGCTCTGCGGGACAGCTCTGGCTATTATGGTTCTTGGTATGGAGGAGGATAACTTGGAGGAAGGTGTTGGAAGGCCTGGGGGTAAGTTGGATGAGTGGTTTCCGAGGGAGATTTTGGGTGTTGATAAAGGTAGATTGAGGAGGGCGGATGTGGCAAACCTGGCCGACTTTGTCAGTTGAAGCTGTTGGATATTTACGGAGTAAACAGCCCGGAGATTTAATATGATGCCTAAATGCTGGTGTTTATTTGTATTGGTTGTGGTGAGAAGTGGGCACGGGTTGCCAGCTGTTGACAGCTGCCAACTGCCAACCTCTTGCAGCCTGGCATGCATCACCACTGCCTGCTCACTTCTTCACAACACAACAACACTCATAACTCTTTACCACCACATCCTCACTCACCCTCATCATCTCACCTCGGACTTGTATCGTCTCATGTCAGCATCTTTGTCTCTTACCACAAAATGCCTTTGACCCCGATAAAGCCTAGTGAGCGCATCGACTCGTGGCGACAGCGTGTTCCCAGTCGTCTGGAGCAACGAGATCCTTTTGAGGGCGATGGTTTTGAGGAGCGTCCTTCAACCCGTCTTGTGAGTCTTTTCTCAGTCATCTGCATCTCCTTTCGCTCATGAATATCTGTTAGACCTTCCGTGATGCATCTCCGCCTGCACGTCGTCCATCGACCCGCCTCAGCTTCTTCCGCGCCGCCACGCCTCTCTTTGGACGCCCTTCCACCTCATCCAGCCGACCGTCCTCGGGTATTACGAACCGCCCCATCGAGAACAAGCGCAAGGGCATTTTTGGGATCTTCAACGGCAAGAGGAAGCGTAGGGATTCGGTGGTTGAGAGCATCCCACGGGAGCCCGTCCACCTAAACTTTTTGTTCGTGGGCAGCAAGGCTGCTGGGCAGACATCTTTGCTATTGTGAGGAGCTCATCTTTTGTGTACTGCTGTGCTGACCTTTTGTAGTCGTGCTCGATATGGCTATTTTCCTGATGCAAGTTATAGGGAACTCGACGTGGATCATGAGCTAACATGTCACAGTCTGACGCTTTTTCTCATCCCTTGTATGAAACCTATGTCAATGAGCGTGTCTACAGCGACCACCCTGTACGCATTGAGCTGTAGGATACCTCGGGCGTGCCAGACCTCAACACGGTCGAGAGGTTGACGTACATTTCTTGGGATGCTGTGTTTCTCTGTTTCAACATCTCGGACAAGGTGTCCATGTACACCATCATGCAATGGGTGAGTGCCTACCGGTCGTGGGGTTGCATGAGGCTGACCGATGCAGTGGCACCACGCATCCCACGATGCATTTGAAAAGACCGAGACCTTTCAGCCGTTGCTGTACCTTGTTGGTTTGAAGAAGGACCTTCGTGATCAGTGCTTCCTTGAGGACCACCGGACTGGTTCTGCACTTTCGCCTTCGGGGCTGATGGCCTATCCGACGTGCTGTGTCTGCTCCTCTGAGGTCAGTATTTATTCTCTATATCAAAGATTCAAGGTAATTCCGATGACTAACTGGAAATAGGCCAACTGGCAAGCGAAGCGCATTGGTGCGCACCGATATATTGAGTGCTCGGCTGCCACCGGTCAAGGCATGAGGGAGGTATTTGAAGATTCGGCCAGAGAGGCGATGAGACGGGCTCTTGGAGAGGAGTGTCAGGAAGAGGAGACTGCTGTGCTCAAGAAGAGACGACGATTCTTTTGAGGCGGATGTTGGTAAGGTGTGCACAATCATGAAAGAGTCGGCTTTGACAATGGCCACTCATTGACAATTACCAAGAGCTTGGCATTGTTGGAGGCATCGCATTACAAGGAACAATGTTAGTGATTCACGCACTAGCATTTACCTTTTGGGAGCTTTTCATGTGCAGCAAATAGTCTGAATACCTGTCTGAGAATCAATTCTTGCTCTTAATGGTCTCTTTAATTGAAGAATTCAGGGTAGGTTGATTCAGCCAGTCAAATAGCCCTGAACTTGGCTGACATTTCCCATTTCGGCCCGTGCTGAGCCACATGAATCCACTTTCAACCTCACTTTATCCTCGTAGCACATGCTTTTGCTGAGTCGGGATAGATCGTGTCATTTGCCTTGTTGGAAACAATGGAAACCTATTCTTGATCCCTTTTTTTTTTTTTTTTGAGGATATTCATGCACGAAAAATCGATGAGGTATAAATTTCTTTCTCCTCTCGACATGTTGAACTTGTCCTTTTTTCTTCTTCTTCAACCTTGATCCTTGTACTGACCACTTGTCCTTGAACAACAGTCGCATATAAGTCAACTCACCACTCGTTACTCGTCAACGACAGCAGCATCTCGCCAAGATGATGTCCACCGAGTCCCTGAAGCTCCTGGCTTCTATCGTCGCCGCCCTCCTCGGCGCTAGCATCGGCCTCTTGATTTGCTTCCCGGCGGAGAATGTCCTGTTCCTGCTCCATCTACTCTTTTTCGTCGGGCTCATCGTCTTCCTCACGGTGAGCCTCTCCTTGACTTTTTTCTGAACACAGCGTCCCCTGACTCAAGTGAAATCAAGGCTCGCAGCGTTCAGTTCACCATCCGTCGCCGTGCTGCTGCTGGCAAGCAGGTTGGATGCGGTGGTGATCGTCGTCGTGATGTGGACTACCACCTCTTTGTCCTCGGCTCTGGTGGACACACCAAGGAGATGCTCATGATGATGGATGACGGGTTCTGCAACTTTGCCAACTTTCACCGCCGCTACCTGATTACCGCTGGGGATCTCAACTCCATCTACCAAGTCGCCGAGTACGAGACTGATCTCGACCTTTTGTGCATCCGAGAGGGCAAGGATGCTGGAACCTACGACAGCCGGTTCGTCGCTCGCGCTCGTCGCGTTCACCAGTCTCTGTGGTCGACTCCCTTCTCCGCCCTGCGCAGCATGCTGGAAATCATTCCCGCCCTTCTCACGCCTCCCAAGAACGATGTCGGCGCCAAGCTGCGATACCCGACCTGCGTCTTCTCCAACGGACCCGCCACTGGCTTCTTTGTCGGCTTGGCTGTTCACCTTCTGAAGATCTTCTACATCGTGCCCGAGGACTCGATGAAGTTTGTCTACATCGAGTCGTGGGCTCGCATCTCGACCCTGAGCCTCACCGGGAAGCTCTTCTACTACACTGGCATCGCCGATGTCCTGGTCGTGCAGCACGCCGAGGTCGCTGCCAACTACGGGATTGAGAATGCTGGGGAGATGGTATTCAACGCTCGGCGCCCTGATATCTGAGATGGAAAGGGATCGCGACCAGGGGGAATTCCGAGGTTGGAAGGTCTGAGATGGGGAGGTCCAAAATGGGAAGGGTTCGCACCTAGGGGTTCATGTAACATGCGTGAATCTTGATTCTCGTACATAGACAGTAATTTTTACATGGTTTGTGTACATGACGGGTATCATCCGCCCTCTCTGCATCAGCGACCTCAAATCGCCACCTTGTCCGTCTCGGCGGCATCCGCCTCCACAGCGATGTCCTCCCCGCCGGCGCTCTCCTCCTCGAGGCCGAAGCTCTCAATCTCCGAGTTGCGGCGGGCCTCGGAGCGTTCCGTCTCCTTGCCGGCCCAGAGCTTCCAGTTCTCAAACTCGCGGTCCTCGAGGTCGTGCGAGATGTCGATGCGAGTCTTGCCAAAGTAGGCGCCCACGTGCCGGGCCTCCTCGACGGCCACGCGCTTCTCGATCTCCTCCTCCTGGCGGAGACGGTAGAACTCGCGGCGGGTGACGTCGTAGGCTTTGCGCTCGCTGATGTTTTCGTTCTCCATGAGCCACATCTGGCGTTGAACGACGCTATGGCGGGGTTAGTTGGTATGAGATGAGTTGTAGTTGGGTCGACTTACCATTCTCCTGTCAAGGGGATGCCGGGCTGCTTCAAGCCCTTGCTCCAATCGCAACGCTGATAGTCTTTTCCATCCAACTCCATGATGATACGAGGTCTCGCGAGCTCCCAGGGGTGGTCTTTGTAGAAGGTGGTTCGTAGCGAATCCTCGAGGTACCTTATCCGCTGTGGGCGGAAGATGTTCTTGGGCTTGGTGGCTCTGGGGTTGGGTGCTCGGTGTCGGGGAGGGATGGTTCGGACGAGGGTCTCTGAGGGAGGGACCGTCTGCATGATGTTATACCATGGCGGCGTAGCGATGGACTTTTGGCCGAGGAGGTTGTGGTTAAGCTCCTCGGTGACGGTCTGGAAGACCCTCGCGGGGCGGATCTGTCTGCCTCCCATGGCCAATTTCTGGGATATGGGTTAGCAGGTGAAATACAAGGTCATTATATGCATCATCTTCAACTTACAGGGTCAATTGGCGCTCTACAACGGGAGTGGGTTGCGATGTCGCGGCTCTACGCTCAGCGTGGTGGTGTGGTGGTGGAAATTTTGGAGATCGGCCAATCTTAACGCCGATAATGCGGGATGCCGGCAAGCTTGGCGTGAATCCGCCCCCGATCTGTTAGCAAAAAATCATCCCGGAAAAAGGTCCCGCTAAGAAACAAGCCTCTCATCCCACCACGAGAGAGATTGGATTGCCGACGTCCCTTCTCTCACCCCTTCTCTGCTTCCAATTCCTTGGCTCCTCTCTGCCTCGAGTGCCGCGGCTACACACCGAGGTCGCACCATCATGAGGAGGAGCTCATGAAAATCTCCAGTCGAGTAGACGGCTCCGTCTGTGCGGTGCTCTCGAACCGACCGTCGGCCAGGCTTGCCGCCCCGACCGTGAGGAGGAGCTTCTGCGCCGTGAGAGATGGCGGCGGGGGGACGCACAGGAAGAGGCTTGCTTCCGATTTCTTCTGCGCGAGGAGCTCGTTATGGCTGCTCAAGACTTTTACACCAGCGACCGAGCTTCGACGGACCCTCCCAATCCACCGACCCCGACATGCGGCAAAGAACTACGGAACTGCCGCCGAAGCCGCGCGACATTCGGGCCAGAGCGCCAATTCGGTGCATAGACAAGACCCAGAGCACCTCATGTCCTTTGTCCGACAAGAAGACTCGAGCACGGTGGAGGAGCACTTGCAATTCTACCAAGACCCATATCGCCGACGGTATGCCCAGCCCGACGGGCAAAAGCTGGAGGTGTCGGACAAGCGGCGGGACATTGAGCATCCGACCAAGGACGAGACCTGCAAGGGCAATGACGAGACGAAACGAATAGTTGCCAAGCTCTGTTCTGCCATCTCGCAAAAACTCCGTCGACCCTACTACACCTCGCTTGAGCCGATATACGACCTCTATCTCCAACTCCCCGAACCTCGAATGCTTCACCTCACATGGCAATGGCGAGATAAGTTTCTTAGGGTCATGGGGATGCCGCCGAAGCGCGATTCCGAGTCGATGCTGCGGTACTTTGCGCTGCTCGGCGACGTGAGAAGCGTTGGCTTGACTCTGCGCCGGACCCATTGGAACCTCGCCATGGCGTTTGCTACCAAGTATGCGGGCCGCGCAACATCCACCGAGATGGAGACTGCACTGCGGATATGGAGGGAAATGGAGCGTGGTGCCGGTATCAAGGGGAACGAGGTGACGTTCAACATCCTATTTGACGTCGCTTCCAAGGTTGGCAATTATACCCTCGCCGAGATGATTTACAGAGAGATGGAAAACCGGGGGATTCCGTACAACCGGTATCACCATGTCAGTGTGATACACTACTTCGGCCTGCAATTGGACTCGGCAGGAATCCGGGCTGCCTACAGGGACATGGTTGAGGCGGGTGAGATGATTGACACTGTTGTGCTTAACTGTGTCATATCCGGGCTTCTGAGGTGCGGCGAGGAGGTGGCGGCTGAAGAGACGTATCGGAAGATGAGGGATGTCCACTCAATGGCCCCGGATCTCCCTGATAGGAACTACGGGATGCCTCGGGTCGTGACCAAGGTGTTGATGATGTTCAGCAGAGTTGGACGGAAGCACCCCGAGCTTGGCAAGTCGTTGCAGAAGCAGATCGAGCTCAGTCCGAACCTCCACACCTACAAGCTCTTTGTGGAACACTACTCCACACGGATTGGGGATCTGGCAAAGGTCGCTCAGTACCTGGATGAGATGAAGTTTCTCCGGATCACGATCCACCCGACCATCTTCCTGGCTCTGCTCAAGGGCTTCTACTCGCACGGCGGGTATCCAAGCTCAGAGTGGAGTGAGCAGCGCCTGGAGGGAGTCTTGAAGGCCTTGTACCAGGCCAAGGACGAGGGAGTGAGAGGTTTCCGCATTGACCGGTGGCTGGTCATCTGGGCTCTGCGAGCAGTCAAGAAGTGCTCCTCCAACGAGGCCGTCGTCCGGGTCTACGATGAACTGGCCAAGCGCTGGGACATTGCCCCGGACCGGATCCCGTTCATCCAGTCCCTGTTCGACAACGTTCTCAATGGCAGCGATATGAAGTCGCCGACGGGTCGATGGGATGGCCCGTCGTACCGGAGATACAAAAAAGATGGAACGCGGTTATGATGCAACAGTATATTCTGTACCAACTTGTATATTAGGCCAAATTAGAGCATACCCCAAAGCAGGATAGCTCTGTGTACTTAGATGATTCTCTCGTATGAGACATGAGCACGAATTGAGCTGATCGTGAGCATAAACGGCAAAGCAAATCACGTAGACGCAAGCATGTTACTCGGACAAATGAAATATTTCGAGTACAAGGATCGAGAGTGACTGTTGTCTATTTCGGTTATGTACACAATGATCCATCCACAGGCTCCCTGATCTGTCAATGGACGAGCAGCATACCCAATCCGCTAACCACGGACTTAGGTAGGCTTGTAGGTCTGCCAGACTGCACGGCGAGTTAGCATCGATGCCTCCGGCCGGGAGAGCACGGGAGAGAAACCACGCACCGGAAATGCCGAAAGGAGCGAAGAAGCCGGTGGCCATGAAGGTCCAGAAGCCAACGCCGAACCACTTGCTGCGGGGGTTGAAAGGGATGTTGCTGTAGGCGCCCTCGGGGTAGTGGTAGGGCGAGGAGAGGCGGGCGCGGGTGGTCTGGAAGCCTCGCTTGGTGACCAGAGAGGTCGTGGTACGGACGGCGGCGCGGGAGAGCATCTGTGTGAGGTCAATTCGGTTCGTGCGCGGCGGGAGGATAGAGTCGAGCGGCTCAATGGCTTCGGAATCGTAGACGGGAACGCACCTTGACGTTGTGGAGTGGCGATTGGGGATGGGAGCTTGGGTATGTGTCAAACGTCGTGATGGGGGAGCGCCGAGGTCAAGATGGTGGTCTGAGGTTGAAGGGAAAACGCTTAGCATGATCACGTGCTGTATCACATGACACATACAAATGGTAATGCTGACATCCCGAGTCGTACGTGACGTCGGCAGCAACCGGTGGATCTCGATCACTGACCGCCCGCAGCTTGTTTCGCCAGGGGCGCCTTTTTTCTGCCGCCAAGCCCACTTCCTGGTCAACCAACTTTTTTTAATCGCATGGCCCAGGTCCCACGAATTGGGAACCTCTGATCGATTCCTTTGTGTTGTTGTACGGGACGACAAGGTCACGCTCTTTTTTCCTTCGAGGTGACTATTTTTGGTCTTGTTTGAGACCTTGTTTCTTTGTTCTCGAACCTCGCCCTTTTTCAGCGCACTGGGAATTGCGACTCTGCTGCCAGCTACTCCGATCTCGATCCCTTTCTCCAAAAAGCTAGCGATCGCCCCGATCACGGGTACACACCATCGCCAACATGGACGACATGTTTGATGTTTTCGAGGGCAAGGTGGAGGCCCCGAGTGCGAGCGAAGACGAGAGCGTCCCCCGCAAGCGCGACAAGACCAAGAAGAGAAAGGCCGATGAGGCCATGAACGGCAACGCGGCCAAGGCGGCCGAGGACGTCGAGATGGACAAGAAGACCGAGACCTCCAAGGATGAGGATTCCGACGACGACGACACCTCAGACACCCCCAGCCAGCAGGACAAGAAGAGGAGGAAGAAGGAGGACGGCGCGGGTCCCGTCATGACGGATACCTTCCAGACAGCAGAGTCGAGAGAGGTTGCCGGCGCATCGACCTTTGTGCCTCAGGACTCGTCGCTGGTGCTGTCGCATAACATTCAGCATCAGGTTGCGCTGCCCCCGGACCTAGACTACGAGTACGTTCCGTTGTCCGAGCACAAGGCGCCCGACGAGCCGGCGCGAACGTGGAACTTCAAGCTCGATCCTTTCCAGAGTCTTTCCGTGGCTTCGATTGAGCGGGAGGAGAGTGTGCTCGTGTCTGCGCACACCTCTGCCGGAAAGACGGTCGTCGCAGAGTACGCCGTCGCACAGTGTCTGAAACGCAACCAGAGAGTCATCTACACGAGTCCCATCAAGGCCCTGAGCAACCAGAAATATCGAGATTTCGAGGCTATCTTTGGAGATGTGGGCTTGATGACTGGTGACGTGACTATCAACCCCACGGCCAGTTGTTTGGTCATGACGACTGAGATTTTGCGATCCATGTTGTATCGAGGTTCCGAGATTATGCGAGAAGTTGCGTGGGTTGTCTTTGACGAGATTCATTACATGCGCGACAAGACGAGAGGTGTCGTTTGGGAGGAGACCATCATTATGCTTCCCGACAAGGTCCGATACGTGTTCCTCTCGGCCACCATCCCCAACGCTTTCCAGTTCGCCGAGTGGATCGCCAAGATTCATCACCAGGCCTGCCACGTTGTTTACACTGATTTCCGACCGACTCCTCTTCAGAATTACTTCTTCCCCGCTGGTGGTAGTGGCGCTAGACTCATCGTCGATGAGAAGAGCAACTTTAACGAGCAAAATTTCAACCTGGTTATGCAAGAGGTGGAGGAGAAGAAGGGTGCCGACCCCAACGATCCTACGGCACGACAAAAAGGAAAGGGCAAGAACAAGAAGACCAACAAGGGTGGTGCAGACAGCGGCTCAGACATCGCCAAGATCATCCGGATGACCATCAAGAAGAAGTTTAACCCCGTCATCGTCTTCAACTTCAGCAAGCGGGAGTGCGAGAACATGGCTATGAACATTTCATCCCTCAGCTTCAACGACGATTCCGAAAAAGCCATGGTTAAAAAGGTCTTTAGCAGCGCCATTGAGAGCCTGTCAGAGCAGGATAGGGAGCTGCCCCAGATTGTGAACCTTCTGCCCCTGTTGGAGCGAGGTATCGGTGTGCATCATTCAGGCCTGCTGCCCATTTTGAAGGAGACTATTGAGATTCTGTTCCAGGAGTCTCTGATCAAGGTTCTTTTTGCGACTGAGACCTTTTCTATCGGCTTGAACATGCCTGCCAAGACTGTCGTATTCACCCAGGTTACCAAGTGGGATGGTGTCAAGAGACGTCCTCTCACTTCTTCCGAGTACATTCAGATGGCTGGTCGTGCTGGTCGTCGTGGTCTGGATGCTCGAGGTATCGTGATCATGATGATTGACGACAAGCTTGAGCCCGACACTGCCAAGGAGATTGTCACTGGCCACCAGGATCGCCTCAACTCGGCTTTCTATCTTGGTTACAACATGATTCTGAACCTATTGCGAATTGAGGCCATCTCACCAGAGTTTATGCTGGAGCGATGTTTCCACCAGTTCCAGAACGCGGCTAGTGTCCCGGCTCTGGAGAAGGACTTGATGTCGCTACAGCAGGAGCGTGACACAATGAGCATCCCTGATGAGGCCACTGTCAAGGACTACTACCAGATCCGTCAACAACTGAGCACCTACACTAAGGACATGCGGACAGTCATTCAGCACCCTAACTACAGCATCTCCTACCTCCAGCCCGGCCGTCTGGTGCAGATCTACAACCCCAAGGACGACCAGGAGACTGTCGCTGGCAACGGCACCGACTTTGGATGGGGAGTCATTGTGAACCAAACTCCCCGCCGAGCGCCCAAGCTTGGCGAGCCCGAACACATTCCCCAGGAGTCCTATGTCATCGATGTTCTCCTGCCCATCTCAAGGAAGAGTGCCGAAATCGCCCCCGGGCAGCCAGCTGGGGAGATGCCCCCTGGCTTGAAGCCGTTCTCTGACAACGACGACATCAAGTTTGCCATTGTGCCATGCCTACTCACCTGCATCAAGGCTATCAGCCAAATCCGACTTTTCCTCCCTAAGGACGGGTTGAAGACGGATGGTGACAGGGAGACTCTTACCAAGTCTCTGATGGAGGTCAAGCGCCGATTCCCCGATGGTATGCCTATCTTGGATCCTATTGAGAACATGGAGATCACAGACGAGTCGTTCAAGAAGCTGCTGAGAAAGATTGAGGTTCTGGAGTCGAGGCTGTTGGCCAATCCTCTGCACCTCTCTCCTCTTCTCCCGTCACTATGGGAGCAATACCACACCAAGGTCAAGCTGACCGACAAGGTCAAGGAGACCAAGAAGGCCATTGCCAAGGCTTACAGCATTGCTCAGATGGATGAGCTCAAGTCACGCAAGCGTGTCCTTCGCCGCCTCGGCTTCATCAACGACGCCGAGGTCGTCCAGCTCAAGGCCCGCGTCGCGTGCGAGATCTCATCCACCGAGGGTCACGAGCTGCTCCTCTCGGAACTTTTGTTTGACAGGTTCTTCAACGAGCAGACACCCGAGATGTGCGCCGCCGTCATGAGCATCTTCATCTTTGACGAAAAGGTGGAGGCTCCTGCTCTCAAGGAGGAGCTGCAGAAGCCCTTCCGCGAGGTCCAGGCCAAGGCGAGAATCGTTGCCAAGGTCAGTCAGGAGTGCAAGCTCGACGTCAACGAGGAGGAGTATGTGCAGAAGCTCAAGTGGCAGCTGATGGAGACGGTCTACACGTGGGCCCAAGGACGTCCGTTTGTTGAGATTTGGTAAGTGTTGATGCCATACTCGAAGAAACTGTTACTAACACTTTGCAGCAAAATGACAAACGTGTACGAAGGCTCACTCATTCGCCTCTTCCGCCGTCTGGAAGAGCTCCTTCGACAGATGGCCCAGGCCGCCAAGGTTATGGGCAACGAGGACCTGACCAAGAAGTTTGAAGAGAGTCTGGCAAAGATCCGCAGAGACATTGTGGCCGCCCAGAGTCTGTACCTGTAAAGCCTTCAGTGTTTCTATTTCCCGTGTTCACAAGTAGTTCGAAAAGGGGGTTGGCATGTGCTAGGCCATAATTTTGCTATACCATCGCGGGATTGGGGGAGTTTGGGCGCGTCGGTAAAAAGATAGTCGTTGTCTTGTCGTTGTCGGGGCGGTTCGAGTTGTCCCGACCAGTGTTGGGAAATGGAACCTATGCGAGCGCGTCTTGTTCGCCATCTGTAGTTGTAGTAGACTATGTATGTAGTACGCTCCATGTAAAAAAAAAAAAAAAACGCCCGACGCCAGAAATGCCGCTGTCCTTGATCATCTAGGGGAAGGCTCTACTAAGGCCGGTCCCCTGATATCCCCATGATGAACCCAATGCAGAGACTAAACACGACGCCGAAGCCGACAAAGATCTGCCATCTCTTGCTCCAGATCCCCTCTTCGCGCATCAGCCATGTCAGGCTCCCTAGCGGGAAGAAGAAGCCGACCATCATGGCTCGGAACAGTATTTCTAGTACTGAAGCCATGCCCGTGTACTCATCCTCGAGCGGGTTGGACTCGGACGGGATGCCGCCAGCGTTATTGTCGATCCACGCGTCCTCCATGTTACGCAGGGTGTCGGGCGACGGCATGGCGTCTGGGGTGAAGCGCGAAGTATGTATCGACGTGAACTGGGTCCTCAACGTCGAAATCTCGGACTGTGTGAATCCAGACTGGAGCAGTCGGTCAAACCCCCTCGGCCTCGGCCTCGTCGACGCTGTAGGCTTGGATCCCTCGGGCGTCGCATCCTTGGGCGGCTTGGCGGCCTCCTCCTCCTCTTGCCTGAGCTCCTCACTCGTCAGCTCATCGCCAATGGAGCAGTTAACGTAGACACGCGACACGCCCTCGACAGCTTTTCCCTTCCCCTTAGGATCATCCTCTCTCGGCGGCGGAGGCGGCGGCGCTTTTAGTACGGAGCTGAGGGCTGACGAGTCGGGGAGTAGACGGCCCTGGTGGATGAGGCGCAGGCGGCTGCGTGAGGAGAGACGGGTGCGGAGGAGGTGCTTGAGGGCGAGGACGGTTGTTGCGTTTGGCGAGGGGATATCGAGCTCGAGGTCTGGCTGGGAGGTTGAGAAGCGGATGGTTAGGTGGAGGGGTGGAGGGAGAGGAGGTCTTGAAGATGAGGGTGGAGTGGTCATGATGGCGGCATTGTTGTTTTATCTATTGCGCGGGAGGCTCGGAAGAAAGAACCTTGCTGCTGGCTGGCGATGTGAATGCCTTTTGTTGTAGCGACGGAATGTCAAAGATGGCTTGATTCAATGAATGGATGTTGAAGGCTGAGGTCGTCCTGATCTCCATTTGGTGTGACGTGACCTCCCGTAAACCCACAGGGGCCTTGCAGGGGTCACAGCGCTGCACGCCCCGCGACAAGGGCCTGGCGCCAACTCATGAGCCTCTAAAAACTGCCGACCGCCCGGCAGAAACCCCAGAAAGTGGGCTTCCATGTCAACCTGGAATAAACATCAAAATTCCATCTGTTTTTTTTTCTTACTTTCGACAACATCTCACTCGTTATTTTTCTTGTAAGATCTTTTTAATGGTCATGGCATCATGCCGCGCCTGCGAGGGACGAGATACCTGAGCTGCTTCTACTGCGGCAAGAGGTCCAACACCAAATATGATGGCGTTACGAGGCAGTTTCTCTGCCTATTCTGCGATGCGACCAACTACCTCGACCAAGTAGGAGCGCCGAACCTCCATTATGGACCTTGAGCTGACGGATTTTAGAATGGAGAGATTACAGATCCTCCAGTAGCTACCGAGCGCGAAGCTCCCGCAACGCAATACGCCGTACCACGACAGTCGCCTCCCTCGTCGCCGAGGGATAGTATTTTTTGCTCGACATGCCTGAAGAATCAGCGTCTATTTACGTCCTCACTCGCTCAGTATCTCCCCGACGATCCGAACCATCCCGATTACCCTGAGCTCGAGCGAAACTACTACCGTTACCGAAAGGGGCTGGAGGAGCGATATCCTCAGGTCTGTGATGAATGCGCCGAGCGGGTGGAAGGTCAGATTCGTCGGGCGGGGTACACGGCCAAGACGGATCATCTACGACGGATGATGGAGAAGAGCCGAGGGAGGAGGGCTGATGCAGGGAGGAATACTGCGTTGGACTGGGCCAACAGCTTGGGGAGGGGATTGTGGTGGGGAGGACTGGTGATGCAGATGCTCTGGCACATCAAGACGCTGTCATATGTGCTGGAGCACCCGGACGAGGGGATGTATGACCCGGATGATAGGAGCTGGCCGACCATGGCGGTGGCTGCTCTATCATGGGCTGTCGCATTTCTCCCACCAGTCGACACTCTGATCAGCGGGGCGGTTACGGCGAGCATACTGTCTGCGTGGTGGAATCCCCAGTTTGTGCAGGTCAGCCGCGGATTCACGAGGCATCTCTTGGGATTTACGCAGTGGTATTCTTTTCAGGGGTTGATCATCTTCTTTCGCATTCTTTTTCGTAGGGTGCTCGAGATGAATGGAGGCAAGGGGCAGTCGAGGAGTGCTCAGCTGAGCGCTCATCTGGTCATGTCGTTTGTCATGATTATGGTATGATTTTCTGTTCGAGGAACTGGACGCATGCTGACCTGATTAGATCTACTCCTTTGCAAGGAGGTCCATCAGAGTTGATACTACGCCCCTTTTTGGTAACTCCAGTGCCACCATTTCACCGAAACCCAAGATCACGAGAAGGAAAAAGGAGGAACCGAAGACATTTTCTGAATTATTGAACGAGGCCCTGGACTCGCCGACTCCTGCGCCTCAGCGAGATCTATTCAGTCAACCGCTTGTTAATCCACTGCCGCGGCCATACCCTCCCAGCAACCCTGTGAGGATCCCGGACAGCCCTCATACTCAATTCAACAACCTTAACCTCTCTCTGCAGAGGACTCAGGAGGTTCAATACTCGGATGAAATGGACTGGACTCCTACCGAGTCTCCAATTCAGACACAACACCGAGCCTTTCGCGATACACCCCTCTCCAACGGCCCGAGACCGGCTTTTGGGGAGTCGCCCGTCAGCACTGAGCAGAACCCTTTTTGGTACAAGGTTCCCGCAGCACCGACGAATCCATCCCAACGACTGCGGAACCCGCCCAACGCGCCTGTTTTGAGGAGTAAGCCTGTCGAGCAGGAGAGCACCTTTTTCCGGGGTGCGGCCAAGGCCCAAGCACAGAGGCAACAGGAGGATGAGAGCGAGGTCGCTTTCAAGCCGCCGAGTTTCTTTGCGCCTCAGAAGAGCAACGATGAGGCCAATAGCTTGGCTGATATGTTGAGCCAGAGTTTCAGTTTGAGTCAGGAGAGTCAACAGGGGGATGCCTCGGCACGACGACCATCTGGATGGACTTTAGAGAGGCCAGCTATAGCTATAGGGCCCAAGATGGACAAGTTGGGCGTCGAGTTTATGGCTCTCGCCGCGCTGCTTGTCGTGTGGGGATTCACATTAGCCATCCATACCCCTTTCCGTCGAGAGGTGCAACTGGCTTTGCTTTCTGCAGCTGGGACAATCGCACTACGGGTGACCGGCGAAGCTAGCAAGGAAACAAAGGAGGAGAAGGGCCCGAGCACAGCGACGTATGTGGGTTCTGTGCTGAGCGTGATGGAGCTGGCGGCAGTATGCTGGCTTGGGTGGGAAGTCTGGCAGGGAACTGCAGATGCCGGCAAGTACGGAATAGGAGTCCTGGCAGTCATGCTAGGGCATCAGGTTTGGAGTAGCATGGTTTGAGGTTTTGTGCATAGAAGGTTGCTTTGGCAGCATACATGAGCATCGGCGTTGGGCGGGAGGAAAGGGGAATGCATACACAAGAGTTGGTTTGTGGGGGTACATATAGAGGCATACATGGGCCCTGTAACCTGATAGTGTCAGAATCATTCAGAGGATTGTTGTGTTCCAGCCCAATGGGCCGCTATTCACAAGTTTTAGTCACATCGCTGTTCAACATTCACCACAGATGTCCGCATTGATATGAATTTGTTTATTCAGGTCCTCTGCTGGGATCTTTGCCCGCGGGACATTTAACAAGACGCTTTCATTATACCTAACCCTCAAAAGGGGTCTCGTAAGGCCGCTCAGCCTGGGGTGTGATGCGGGCCAGATGCCTTCGCTGGCCAGACTTCCAGTCAACCAGAGCAGTGTGCTGAACAGATCGGTTGTCCCAGACGACGACCGTCTTCTCCTGCCACTTGACGCGGGCGTGGAAGTCGGCGCCCCAGGCGATGTGCTCGTAGAGGAAGTTGAGGATGGCGTCGGACTCTTCCTTCTTGAGGCCGACAATGTCACGGGTGACTAAGAGTGTGAGTAAGAGTTCATACCGGGGAGTGGTTTATGACTTACACTGAGGGTTGACAAACAGTGACTTCTCGCCAGTGACGGGGTGTGTCCGCACAATGGGGTGCTCGTTGACGACGGGCTCACGTCGCTTGATGCTGCCCTTCTTGACGCTGGCGTTGACCTGCTCTATGCCAGAGTGCGTGGCCTTGAGGCCGTGGAGCAGCTTCTGGAAGGCAGGGGACAGACGCTCGTAGGCCTCGACGGTGTTGGCAAAGAGAGTGTCGCCGCCAGTGTCGGGGGTGTCGAGGATGTACAGGAAGGTTGTTCCTGGGGGCTGCTGCTCGTAGGTAATGTCCGAGTGCCACGCCACGGAGCTCACGCGGGTCTTGAAGAAGGTCTCGTGGGACTTGTCTCCCGCGCCGCGGTGCACGAGGTGAATCTCGGGATGCCCCTCTGGAGAACCAGAGGTGGGATGGATATGGTGACGGCCAAAGTAGCCTCCAAACTCGAGGGCCTCGGAGATGGGCAGGTCTGCAAAGTCCTGGTTCCGGAAGGCCACGACCTTGCGCTCGGCGACGTACCGGGCGAGCTCATCCTTGCCGGCGTCGGAGAGCTTGCTCAGCTGGACGCCCTCGACCTCTGTGCCGATGGTGGGGGTGAGGTGCGAGACCTTGGCGTCCTTTGTGATGAGGTTGGGGAAGGTAGGGTCTGCGTCGCGGCCGTGGTCGTAGTGCTCAAAGGGCTCGAGGGGAGGGTAGACCTGGTCCTTGTTCCAGGTGGGGAGGTAGTTGGGATACTTGAATCGTGTGTTAGTTTGTTTATGTGTCTTAAATGGGGTGATGAGACGCACCTTGGCCGCAGCAAAGTCATCAGTTCCCTTGAGCTCATCCTCCTTCCTGTACACGGTAGGAGACAGCTCCTTGTAGACGCCCTCGACGTGGCCGGGGTACAGCTTGAGCTTGGAGGCGTCGGTGACCAAGCTGGCCGTGGTTGTAGTTGCTGAAGGAGCCATTGTGAAGAAGCAGCAGCAGACAGTGGCGAATCTACGAGTTTCGACTTTGTCTTGGTTAAACTCTTCATCTTTGAGACAGATAAGCCGTCTCTTATATACGTATTACACAGCAACTCTGTTCCCCCTCATCGGATATCGCGATCCAGCACATGAATGCCGGCATCAACGCGGGGAAAAGCAATAAGCAGAGTACCGACGGCGTCCGACAAGTCTCATTCGTCGTCGTCTACGGTTGCAGGAAGCAAAGGAAACATCACTTTGAGCGACTTCGGACGGGCATATTGCGTAAGAGGACCGTCGATCAATGAGGCGCCAGTCGACGCTCGACAGGTGCGAGCCAAATCACGCAATGGAGTTTTTGGCTGTTTCTAACATGACATTTGCCAAGTGGTTTAGACTGCGATGGGATAAGGATTGCGCCATCACGAAACGCCCGCGCCATGGTGGTGTCGCAATCTCTGGGGCAGGGTCACGCAATGTGATTGCGACAAGAGTACGGAATGTCGGTCGGGAGGTCGATTATGACTGTTTCTTTAAAGAATAGAATTAAATTTGCTCGTGGTTGTAGAAAAAGAGTTGAACTCAATAGTTGAGAGTTCCGAGATAGTAGTGAGATAGTATTCCATGTCAGATAGTACGTACTATCTCGATACACTCAACCCCAGCTTCACCATCATCTCCCCGACAACACCACCACCTCCGAGATTTTCTCCATCAAAAAACTCTAGTCTCTCACATATCTACGGCTTCTCGGTCGGTCACACCAGCGATTGGACCGGCGACTCCCCGTCTCCGGGCACGTCATTCTCCTCTTCTAGACAAAGCTCCGCAGAAGTCGGTCATGTTAGCTCTACTCCAATGACGACCTCGCCATTGCAACGTTCGCAGAGGGCCCGACATTCTTCTGGTTTCGGTCAGATGCATGCTTATCCGGGGGCCTCGATTGGTCGGCCAACTACCGCTCCGTCGCCACGGGCTCTCGGGGGTTCAGTGCTTTGTAGGTTATGGACAGTGACCCCCAACTTAGATCCAAGCTTTGGAAGTGGTTTTTTCCCTGCCCAGCGTAGCTTTTTCGCCTCCAAGCGTCGATTGTACCCTGGATATGCTGGAGAAAACGTCGTCTCACCGAGCTTGAGGTGATTATCGAGGCTCATCGCGACATTGCTAGTGTCCGCCCCTGAGGTTGTCGTGTATCATGGTCGGACCCGAGGGCATGGGAGGTGCCAGACCTTTATAAGCCAGGCCATGCATCCATCACAGGTAGGTTCGTCTCTTGACATCTCCGCGGCCCCAAGTCTTCCCTCACATCTCCGCGGACACACCAAGACTCTTGTCCACCATGGCTGCTAGTGACGCTCCCAACCGGGACAACAAGGAGGTCTATGTCAACGACAGGGACACTAAAGAAGTCCTTGTCAATGATCGAGCTCCGAGTGATTCCCCTAACGACAGTGGCGACGAGACTGCCTCTTCGACGATTGAGCATGTCTTTTCCGACCCTCAGGTCGCCGACCGCTGGCGCAAGGTCTACGAGAATGCCAAGTATGAGAACCGTCACCGGTTCGACCCCAACTATACTTGGACCGCCGAAGAGGAAAAGAGGCTTGTGAGAAAGGTAGGGAGACCGTACACCATGTGAGATCATTCGCTGACCATGGCTCGTCCCGCCGCCACAGATCGACTGGCGCATTACTCTGTGGGCATGGGTCATGTTCTGCTCCCTCGACTTTCACCGGCGCAACATTAACCGCGCCATCTCGGATAATATGGCAAGCCTAGCCCAATCACGATGATCTCGAGTGTTTGCTAACCAGTAACAGCTTCCGGAGATTGGCATGGACACGAACGACTTCAACTACGGCCAGACCGTATGTGCCTCTCCCCTGTTCACACCCCACGACTAACACAAGACGCCAGATCTTCCTCGTCACCTTTCTCTCAGCTGAACTCCCTAGTGGCTTGATCAGCAAGAAGCTCGGAGCCGACAGATGGATCCCCTTCCTCATCTGCTCCTGGTCCCTCGTCGCTGGCTCGCAGGCCGCCTTGCATAGCAAGTCGGCCTACTTTGCCATCAAGGCTCTGCTGGGTCTTCTGATGGGTGGATTCATTCCGTGAGTTTTCTGAAAGCTTTTTTGAGAACGTTTTCTAACTACTTTAGGGATATTGTTCTTTGGCTTACGTACTTTTACAAGTCCAATGAGCTGCCCATCAGACTGGCCTTTTTCTGGACGGCCCTGAGCACTAGCAACATTGTGGGTTCGCTGCTCGCTGCAGGTATCCTGGAAATGCGAGGCGTGGCTGGATTGGGAGGTTGGAGATGGCTGTAAGTCTGATTACTCAAGTTTGCCGAATGAAGCTCACACCATACAGGTTTATTCTTGAAGCCAGCGGTACCTTCATCGTCGGTCTCTTCTCGTGGGTGCTCATGCCTCCTGGTCCCTGCCAGACCAAGAGCTGGTTCCGCGGCAAGGATGGCTGGTTTAGTGAGCATGAAGAGTACATCATGGTCAACCGACTTCTCCGTGACGATCCCAGCAAGGGTGACATGAACAACCGGTAGGTTTCAGCTTGTACAGCTCTGTGACATTGACGCTGACACACTGGCAGACAAGCCGTCAACCTCCCCAGACTCTGGAAGGCCATCAAGGACTGGGAGCAGTGGCCGCTCTACATCATCGGCCTCATGGTCTACATCCCCCCTTCGCCCTTCAACACCTACCTGTCCTACATCCTGCGCCAGATTGGTTTCTCCGTCTTCAAGGCCAACCTCCTCGCCATCCCCTCGCAGTTCCTCTACGCCGTCAACCTCCTCATCATCACATGGGTCTCTGAGCGCGTCAAGGAGCGAGGCATGCTCTCGTCCCTCTCCAACATTTGGATCTTCCCCTGGGTTCTCGCCCTCGTTGTCCTTCCCGCCGACATGTCCCCTTGGGTGCGATATGCGCTCATCACAGGTCTTCTGAGCTACCCGTACTGCCACGCTATTCTGGTGGGCTGGAATGCCAAGAACAGCAACAGTGTGCGCACCCGTGCCATCAGCGCTGCGCTGTACAACATGTTTGTGCAGACAGGTAACATTGCTGCATCCAACATCTTCCGCGAGGACGACAAGCCTCTGTACCGCCGGGGCAACAGGGTCATCCTGGGTATTACCTGCGGCAACATTGTGCTGTTCTACCTTGTCAAGGCGTTTTACATCTGGAGGAACAAGGTGCGCGACAGGAAGTGGAATGCTCTGACTAAGGAGCAGCAGGAGGACTATATCCTCAACACCACGGATGAAGGCCAGCAGCGTATGGACTTTAGATTCGCTCACTAGAGGGAAGGAGAATGTGAAAAGATTGTTGGTAGAAAAGATTGGATAGACGGATACAAGTACAACTTTGACTAAAGGTTGTTAGATAAAGACACACGAATATCCCTTGACTGATTGCTTGCCAACTATAATATGCTTAAAATTTCTTCAAGGTGCCTCAAAACCTGGGGTAAACTAACTTCGCCTTCCGAAATATGCTTCTCCGCAATCGCTTGATGCGGCAAAGTTGCCGAAATAGGCAAGTGTTGGAGATGTTTCGCAGGGTTCCCCAACTTTTGGAAAAATCACCTGACGTCAATAGCCGCCGAACCTCGGCATCTTGAACCTTTTATACCCTCTTCTTGCTGACGAGTTCAATTTCTCTTGTAAATAATTAGACAAGAAAGACTCAAAGATGGCGACTTATGAGACGGCAAGAGATCAGTTTGTCACTGTCGATGGCATCAAGTTTGCCTATCGACGGTTTGGTAGGGATCATGGCGTTCCTCTTGCTCTGCTCATACACTTTAGGTGAGAAGCCCCCCCCGATTTTTTGGACCTGGCAAGATGCTTACTTTTGTAGAGGAACAATGGATCATTGGGATCCAGCCCTGGTGAACCCAATCGCCGCGAAACGTCCCATCATCCTCATCGACAATGCCGGTGTAGGCCGCTCTGAAGGTGAAGTGCCCAAGGTCTTCGCCAAGTGGGCGCAGTACTACATCGACGTCCTCCGAGCAATCGGCGTCACCAAGGCCGACGTCTTAGGCTTCTCCATGGGCGGATGCGTCGCGCAACTCGTTGCTCTCAACGCGCCGGACCTAGTGCGTCGACTCATCCTCTGCGGGACGACACCCAGCACAGGCGAGGGCGTTGTACCAGCCGCCTCGCTGGAACCGTTTAATCGTCTCAAAGCTGCCAAGACAGACGAGGAGCACAAAGAAGCTTTCATGTTTGGCATGTTCCGCACATCAGAGCGGAGCAGAAAGGCAGGCGAGGCTGCTTGGAAGAGGATCACGGGTGCACGAAAGGACAGGAGTAGTCACGTCGATCCAGCAAATGCTCACCGACAAGGCATTGCCTTTGCCAAGTTTATGGATCGCAAGCAGGCCAAGGATGCGTCGTACGACAGGTTCGAGGAGCTCAAGATGCCGGTGTTGATCGCAAACGGTGAGTTGAGCTGCGAGTTGATGAACTGGATTACTGACGTGTACACAGGAAGCGAGGATCTTCTCTTGCCGGAAGAAAACAGCTACGTGATGTGGAGGAAGTTGAGACATGCAGGGGCTCAGCTGCATCTGTTTCCAGATTCTGGACATGGGTTCTTGTGGCAGTATGCGGACGAGTTTTCCAAGATTATCAATGATTTCTTGGACGATGAGCCTAGGATTTCCAGTCGACTCTAATGACATTAGAGGCAGATGTAACGATAGTTCCACACCAGTTAATCCCCTTATTAGTTCCATAGCCATCATAAGGTTTACCAATTCGCAGTATCTAATCACCGAGCGGTGTTTACAACCAGACAAGCAAGTTGCAAGTCTTGGACAGAACAAGAGGATTTGTTGCTATATTTAGCAGTAATAGTGGCAAGCAAGTGGTTGTAGTTCCGCGCTGTGCTTCCTATTGTAGTTCGCCCTAGAACTTGAGGCTGCATTAGCTCGAGAGTCAAGGCGGTCCTAGACTGGCTTATCTTCCTGCCTCCTCCATACCACGGAGACTTGAACAAGTCGGAGGCATTGCAGGAGGCCGCCTTATAATGTATCAAAGAGTCCTAGATGATACGAGGCCTCGATGCCACATCCCTACGTCACTGTGGCTCGCCTACTCATTCCCACGCAAACAAATCAGGTCTCGCCCTGGGCATTTCTTGAAATAGCACTATTGTAGGCAACAGCGCGACCGTGTTGAAACTCCCAGCTGAAGCCTCGGACTGGTGTTGGGAGATGGGAGTTGCAGTAGCAACGCTGACACACCTCCGTCATTGGGCGGAGCTGGACGGCCAAACAACACTGCCGTCAATAACATATCTATCACAGCATTCAGTGCCAAGATGAGTTTTAATATGAAATGTAGTTCTACTCTCTTTGTTATTTGCTGACAGTCAATCGTTAACCCGAGTCTCAACTCGGATAGCATCACAACATGGCCGCTCGCTACCTCTTTGTTCTCGCCTCTCTCATCATCACCATCAACATCCTACCAGCAGCCGCCTTCTTCCCAGCACAATGGAAAGAAGACTTTGCCGGCAACGGAGGCATCTCCCACGAAGACATGACGAGGGTCGCCTTTGAAGATCGGGCCTACCTCTACTTTCCGTCCATCACCACAATCTCGAGCAAGATGCGTGCGGCGTGCAAGGAGATTCAGCAGGCCAACATGGACGTCGACGATGATCAGGACCACGCTCATAAGCATTGCGATGGAGAATCGTTTGTGGAGGCTCAGTCGCGTATTCAGGATCTCAAGAAGGAGGCTATAGGGGCTCTTTTGGCTCTCCCCCCTGATGTGGCCAAGGCCAGGAAGGCCGTCGGTGAAGCACTTCATACGATTCAGGACTTTTACTCCCACAGCAACTGGGTAGAGCTGGGAAACACAGAGCCCAACTCGCACCTCATCCGCAACCAACCAATGGGATCGTACATGGCTACGCCTGATCAACGAAGCTGCAGGTCCTGCAACGTCTCTCCCAAGCCTCCAGGCTGGGACTCGGACTGGCCTGTTCCTTGTAAAGGCATTCACTGCGAGGAAAACACCAATGGATTTCCTAAGCTCACAAGCGGCTACTATCCCGGTGAAGACGTTCTGATCCCCGGGGACTGGAAGTGTCGTCATGGTGGCTTCGCCGACAAGGCGTACCCGGGCATCAACAAGGACAGCAACAACTGTTGGTGGTCGCCGCATGCGGATCTGCACTTCAAGGCTGCCGAGTTGGCGATGCAGGCTACGATGCAGTTCTTTGATGATATCAAGGATGACACGAGCGGTGCTCCCAAGGCGTTGCGCCTACTCTTTGGCGTCCCGACTCTGGCTTTTGCTATCGACACGACTGGCAGCATGGACGATGTCATTGACGCCGTCCGTGTTCAAGCCCTCCAGATCGCCGAGAGTCTCTCAGGCACCGACAACGAGCCTGGTCTCTACGTCCTCTCCCCTTTCAACGACCCCAGCACGGGGCCGTTGACCGTGACGACGGATCTGGCTGCCTTTGAAGATGCCATCAGCAACCTCGGTGCCGCTGGTGGCGGTGACTGTCCCGAACTAGCCTTCACAGGCATGCTGGCAGCTGTGGATGTGATGGACGTCGACTCAGGCCTTCTACTCTTTACCGATGCAGACGCCAAAGATTCACATCTCATGTTGCAGCTACTGGCCAAGGCTCAGGAGAAGCGAATCAGCATCAGTGTCTTTACATATGCCTCAGACTGTGAGGATAGCGCCATGAAGCGGTCGACCATAGTCAAGAGAGCCGGCGATGCCTATGGTCAACTCTGTGCCGGTACAGGCGGACTGTACCGGACAGGACCAAGGTCAGAGGTTGCCAACGTCACGTCGTTTATTGAGAATGTCATCACCACGGATCTCGGGACCATCATCCGCGTTCAGGACAAGCTGGATGGTGCTCCCAAGGAGTTTGAAGTTCCTGTTGATTCGTACATGACAAAAGTAACGTTTTCTCTCCTAGGAGAGGGCGTCAAGTTGGAGATTACGACACCAGACGGAAAGCCACTTCAAACCGAAGGAATAGGGATAACCAAGACTATTCTTGAGGACAGCACGTATCTGTCACTCTCTTCGCCACCCCCCGGCACATACAAGGTCATCATCTCAGGCAAGGGCTCCTTCACCTTTCTCAGTTCCGGCGTCTCGACTCTTCAACTCTCATCCTTCAACTTTGCCAGTATTCGCGGTCGACCAGGTCACAGGGGCTGGTATCCCATGGCCGGCCAGCCACCATTCGGCAAAGACGTCGGGGCAATCGCCGAGGTAGACGGCCGCTTCAAGACGGCCGATTTCGCATTCCGAGCCCCCGACTTCACTCGGGTGTCCAGCCTCAACGCCACAGCCGGCTCCGGAGAGCGCGGTTCCCCGCGCAACTCATCCTTCTTTGCCACGGTCAAAGTCGAGCGCCGGAACCTTCTGGTGTACGTCTCGGGCGAGGACGACAAGGGTGTCCCATACCAGAGGGCGCTGCCGGCCGTGGTGGTGGCTGAGAACTCGACCGCCAGGTTCCCCAACGCGACGGTTACGCATGTCGTCACGGCGACTGCTGTTCCTACGGGGCCTTCGTACGCGCCGCCTGGTACATATCCGACGCCGGCGATTGTCACGGCCAGTGCGACTGTGCAGTCGGTGTCTTTTGCTGTGGGCTTGGCTGCTGTCCTCTTTGCTCTTCTACTGTGATTGAAACATTTCTTTTGAGACTTGTTTGGAGAAAGCGATATTGGAACTAGATGAGTAGTGCCTTGCTACAATATGTGTCTTTTCATGTCATTGCTGGGTTCAAGTTCAGATGCTATTGACATTGAGTCCTCCAAAACAATTGAGTTATCTTGAGCAAAATACCCATTACAGGCTTGCAATTAGGACTTGAACTATACCAGATGGTTCTCTTGTAATTATAGTCAACGGCAGAGGCACTCGTGCTTGAGTCGACCAACCCAGGCTCGAGTGAGTCCTCGCCCTTGCAGAGGAAGACGATACCAAACAAGATAGCAATGCGATGAGTCGAGCAGTAAATACCTCCAAAAGTACCCGATCAAACTCTTTATTCCTTAAAGAGATTCACGTGCTTATCCACGTGTGCATAGCAGTCCAGGCCTTGAGGTATGATGCAGCATCTTGTACATGATGCCTCTAGACCAGCGTATTTCTGCTGATCAAATATTTATCCAACATAAACATGTAACCGAGGTCAATACAACCTTTCACCTCATTCCAGTACCTAGTAATCAGTCCTACCTCCCAGGGGCGACCCACGGTCCTGGGCACGTCCATCATCTCACACGCTTGCAAGTGGCGTCACCGTGAGAGTGGCAATCACACCGCTCACCAATAACACCCTCCACACGAAGGTGGCGTCTCTGATGATAAGAAACTATTCATTGTGGCGCTGGGCGTTTCAGGGACGTGTTGGCATCCTTGGCGAGATAGCCTTTGACTCACATTTCTCACCAATGGCCGGATCCGTTTGGATCGCCGGATCAGGCCCATCACTTGGGGAAACAGAGGTACGGACGGGAAAAGTATTGAGCAATATTTCATTTCGTATAGTCAGACCGCCAGAGGTCGAAAATCTCAGCATCGTACGCCATTATCTAGAAAAAGAAGATTCACAGAAACCCAGATTCCCACGTTCGTAACTGCTTTTCATCCCGTTCCAACCAATACAAAAGCAGACAGACGCCAACTTGAAGCCAGCCCTCGGAGCGTTTACTTGCATTTACACTTGGGGTTGAACACGACGGGGCAGTCGCAGCACACGCTGTCCTTGGCCCAGGTGATGTGGGCTCCCCAGTTGTAGACCTGGTTGAGGGTGTTGTACTCGGAGTAGGCCTTGGTGACCTTGCCCGTCTTTGCGTTGAGGAAGACCATGTCGATGCCGTTGCCGCTGCCGTGCTTCTTGCCCTTGGGCACCTCAAAGTTGCCCTTCCAGTAAAAGGTGAAGCTGTTGCAGCCGTAGGCCACGGCGCTCTTGAGGAAGGCGTTGGGGTTGTTCTTCGCCTTGATGTTGCCGCGGATGAGCTCGGCGCGGTTGTTGAAGACGGGAGGGAAGTCGTCGGCCTGCGAATGTTAGTTGTGCTCATGGGAGTAGAACAAGGGTGACTTACAGCTCCGTGCTTGGCAATCACGTCTGGAGACGTCACCCACCAGATGGACTGAGAGTAGAGCTTAAAGTTCTCATCAAAGACCGTCTTTGCAACAGCACCACCATCCGTGATTCCGGAAAAGGTAGCAATGTACTTGTCGACAAGAGGCTCAATCTTTGAACGAGGGAGACAAGCCGATGACGAGGTGGTGGTCTTGGTGTTTGTAGCAGGGGCCGCGGGCTTCTTGATGACGGGGTTGGTCTCTGGATGCTCGGCGTTGCCTCCGTACTTGTTGTAGCCGTACTTGGGGAGGTCGGCGTAGCTGGGATAGTCGGGCTGGTTCCTGTAGTCATCGTTCTCGCGGCGGAGGAGGTGAGAGGCGTTGGCCGAGAGGGCGCAAGCCAGGATGGAGAGAACGGCAGTCGTCTTCATTGTGAAGTGACCTTTTTTGTAAGGAGTGCAGGCTTTGTATGTTATTATAAACGAGGGGATGCCGAAAAGTAAAGGATGGAAGTGGACTTTTGCTTGTTGGATAGAACATGGCTTCAACAGGGAGACTCGTCCGTCTCTTATACACAACATCCAAAACTCAAATGACGATGGCCTCTCCCCAAAGTTTGAGCCATCCCAGCCCAGGCCCTGGTGCCTTTGAGACGGCCTCTGGGCAGAATTCCAGCCAAAAGACGATCGAGTGCCCTGGGTCTAGAACGACTCGGCCAATGCGAATCGGCAACTCAATGGTCGCCCACTACTACGCATTGTCATCATCATCGAGCATCAACTGGTCGAGGTGATACTACCGCCTGATCCTGTAATTTGATACAAGAGGCTTGAGGCAAAAGCATCTCGTCAAGTTTCAAGTTGACTCACCTATTTGGAGTCGTGAAATGCTACCGCAGCTTTTCAAGGACCGAGCTAAAAAAGGGCAGTCCCTTCTTGGCATCCTCCGTCCCTGGCTTAACAGGCTTGGCTCCAAATCCAGGACCAAAACGCCACGATTGGGACTCTTTCCCCTCTCTCTCCCCCAGGTCCTTCGTAGGGCTGCTGCCGTGTAAGCGTAATCCGAGGAGACCAATAGTCGACCCAGAGCGGAATGCAATGAACCCCGGCCCTCCCAATCGCGAGGTCCGGCGCGAGCACCCATCCGGCGTCTTTCTTGGCGGGCACTAGTTGAAGCATGGGCATCATCAAACCAGTGATGAATCTACAGAACGACTCTTTCCTCAGCCATCTTGAAGCCATGTCCCAAGCCTGCGGGACGTGGGTTCCTGGCATACACGGCTATGCGATGCCGTTGAGACCACCCTGAATTCAAATCTTTGCGGTCAGTGTGATATCATGGGGCTGGCGGTGAGTGCATCCCCCCATCGTTGATGTTGCACCTCGCCCTGCAGAGGTGCAAGCAATTGCAGAGCTGAGCCATCGATGATGCCTCGCATGTTCTAGACTCAAGATCAAGAAAAACCCCTCGATAAGAAGGATCGAACTCGCAGATCTGAACTGGTCACGCGGTCCAAGCCCATGACGGTAGCAAGCCAATCGTGGTCAGCTTTGCTTTTTTAGAATGAGACACAAGCTATGGTAAGCCACCTCAGGTCGAGCTCTCTATGGATGGCAGGGGTATTGCTATGCGGTGACGTGGTGAAGCTCAGAATAGACATGAGGCGGGGGGAGAGGTTCAACCACACCATGGGGAAACCGTCTGTGCGGCTGAACTACTAGACAGTGTCTAAGCTTGATTAACAAGTGCTTACAGAGTTTAGTTTCAGGTAACCAGCTTGGACAGTGCAGAGACCGATTGTGCTCGAAACTTTGCTCAGTTAAAGGACACACCTGAGCAGTCTTCATCTCCTTCATAGAATCACTTATGAGCACGTTCACAGTCAGGGGACCTTGTTTTATACAACTCAACTCGAACCGTTGCTGGCTCCCAGTTTTTTATTGCATTACCAATTAAATCATTAATGAGAGTATAAGAAGTTTATCCCGTTATGCACAACACCCCTTTCCCCCCGGATCCAAAATGATTTAAGCCAATTTCCCCGCAATGCATGCAAAAAATGTCTTGTTCTCTCGTTGAGATTCGTAAGTCGTTCATAGAACGGTTTCGTGCGTCGTGCTGTCGTCGTGTTCTGTCAAGAACCGGTTGTCCTTCTTCACCTTTTCAATCTTGAGCTTGAGATTCCCGCGCTTAGAACCAGGACTTGATCCAGTCGGTGGTGCGCTTGTAGGCGCCGTAGCTGCCGTACTTCTTGTAGCTGTAGCTTCCTGTACTTCATGTCAGTGCTTGAGAGCCTAGTCCGGTTCAAGGTTCAACATACCGTAGGTGGTGTACTTCTTAGGGGCAGGCTTCTTGGGAGCGGGCTTAGGCTTGGGCTTGGGCTTGGGCTTAGCACCGTAAGTGCCGTAACTGGGATAGCTGGGGAGATTCTCGCCAGCTCCCTTGTAGTCGCCGTAGGTGGCATAGCCGGGGGAAGCCTCTCTCTTCTCAACATCAACCTCGACCTCGGCCTCAGGCTCGGCCTCTCGCTTCTCAACCTCGACTTCGACCTCGGGCTCAGCCTCTCTCTTCTCGACGTCCTCGCGCTTGTAGGAGCCGTAGCTGCCGTACTTCTTGTAGTTGTAGCTTCCTAGAAGGTTGTTAGTTTGATGTGTTCTATAGTGAATCCTGAGAACTTGGGAGTTCCCAAGAGGCCAGGGGTAGCTTGTATGATACAAGTTCACGCTCCAGAGGAATACTTGCAAACAGGATAGCCATCAAGGCATCCATATCGACAAGTGACCCCTCAACTGGAGAGTGGCCGTCCCATCACCAAGGCATAGGAGAGTTGACTTACCATAGTTGGTATACTTCTTAGGAGCGGGCTTCTTGGGAGCAGGCTTGGGCTTAGGCTTGGCTCCATAGGTGCCATAGCTGGGATAGCTGGGCAGGTTCTCACCAGCTCCCTTGTAGTCGCCATAGCTCGCGTATCCTGGAGATGCCTCTCGCTTCTCCTCCTGGGGAGCAACCTCGGCCTCGGGGGCCGGGGCAGGGGCGGCAATGGCACCCGCGGCGAGGGCGAGGAAGGTGATGGCGGACAGCTTCATGTTGAAGTCTTGGTGGTAAGACCAAAGAGGGTGTTTTGTGAAGTTGTGTGTTGAGTGTGAGAGAGAGAGCTCGAGAGGTTGCTGAGTGAAGAGAGTGCTGAGACAACAATCAAACCGAGGAGGGAGAAGACGCCTTTTAAACAACTACGATGCCCTTGAAACTGGCAGAGACTCCCGGGAAGCCGGCACCTGCTCTGTCGCCATAACCTCAGATCGAGACTCGAGAGGGCTGGTGACGGCGTCGACCCTTTGGGACTGGGCAAAGATTTTCCCATCGGTAGTTCTTGGCTTGAGCTAGTTTGTTGAGCACATCACATCTCGCATCGTGACAAGACCTTCCTCCTCGTGTCAAAGAGGGCTGTAAGCATCCCGTTCGGGCATCGAGTGTGCCCGGATCGTCGTGCCGGCAGGTTGTCATTGGTGTCGTTTGGCGAGCCGAGGAGCCCATCACCAAGCTCTCTCTCTCTCTCTCCGCCGTCTGCCAACGACGATCGCGTAGTTGGACCAAGGCGTTGCATCATCTCCGCTGCAGACTACCATCCTGCCTTGAGCCGGTGGGTGGTAGCTTGACCCTCACTTCGCTTTTTGGTCGCCGATAAGCCTGCTCTAGAACGTGGTCGCCGGGGGGGCTGAAAAGGTCTAATCAACACTGGCAATTTCCACATTGGGCCCCCCCGATGCCATCATCAAAAGGTGGTCAGCCCTTGAGGTTAGCAAGCTTCTGCGGGGTTCGTGATGTTTGCGAGCTTGGCGATGCCTTCAGACATCTATCAATTGCGGGTCAGCAGCGATGTAGGTGGAGGCAAAGACCCGAGAAGCTTTGCATATCATGTCAGATGTGCATACGGGGAGTTCTCGTCTGATCCAATGGGGCATGGTGATGGCTTCACGAGCCGAATCTTGTCGGGTCATGTCGAGAGCTTCACTATAGACAAGGTAACGACTCCAAATGTGGAGATGTGATCGGCCGCCCTCAACCTCCAACTGGGCAAGCAACAACCTCTCAGACGCTGACAGGTCAAACGCTCGGCCAGCCTCGTATAGCTCTGTTGGATCCGCGCCCATCCTGCCTTAGCAGCAACCTAATGGGGGAGCTATCGCCAAAAGTGTCCATCTTGACGCTGTCAGCTGAGTCGCAACCTCTCCAAAACTTCCAACCTCCCACCCTCCAAGTCTCAAGCCCCGCGGGCGCCACGGAAACGTCTTGTAACCGTCCAGACCATGGGCTGAAGCGGCCGAACGGCGAGCGAACCTTCCAAAGAAGCTTCCTTGATGTGCATTAGCACGCCCAGCCCAGCCCTGCCCTGCCAGAGATCGCGCATATACTCAGCCTCCCCTCCTCAGCATCCTACTGCTACGCCGTCATGCACAACGTCTTGCACGTCTGCTACCCATCTTCGCACTCTTGATCACGACGCCATTGGTGCCCGCTTCGTCACTCTTGTCGTCAATTGGAAAGGTGTGATGCTGCACCTCGCTCGCTTCAGCTCCCACGATACGCTTCCCTGCTCCGGATCCAGACTATCGAAAGCCTTGCCGACCTTGAACTCGGGAACCCCACGATCACCCAAGATTACGATGACATCTCACCCTCTTGCCTCATCGGTCACTGTGTAGAATCTGCCTCGGAAGAGTCGGCCTCGAGAAAGAAGGGTAGGCAGCCATCAGCCAGCCTCCCACCTCCTTGCTTCGAACTTGCATCTCAAGACTCTTTGGACTTGTCTCATCCCAGACCTGTCGACTGTCATCTCCCGTCCCTCCTCTCTTCTAGTCTCTTTCCTAGTCTTCTTGTGTCTTATTACCCCAGGCGCACGTACATTTGCCTTGTTCCTCCATCACCCTCTCTCTGTCATTACTCTCGCAATCATGTCTTCAAAGGAGCAAGAAGAGATTCCATTGAACCCCGATGTCGACGGAGACCTCTCCTCCGAGACAGACGGTGAATCCTTTCACTATGTCCCACCAAGGAGACGACGTCTTAGCCCATGCAGATGCTTTGGGTGGGCGCTTGCCTTGACGACACTCATTGTTGTCTCTGGCATTGCGGGTGCTTGGATCTCAATGGCCTTTCTCAACATTGACCAGAACTGTGCTGCCCATACAACTCAATGGTGTAAGTCTGAAGTCGCCTTTAAAGCATGATTGTCCCTCTCTAACATTGAAGCAGCACCTCTCCTCGACGACGTTGCGATCACGTACAAGACGGTCGAGTTTGATGGCAAGTTTATGCATGAGAACGTCTTTAGAAGGAATGCCTCACCAGAGGTTGATGCTGCATGGGAATCATTAGGTGTTGATGGTATGTCGTTCTTGACAATTCTCCTGCAATTGCTAACTTGACTTAGCCCGTCCTGGTGTCATCTCTTACGAGGATGGTATTGCCAGTGGTCTGGATCGTTCCTTTGTCCAGCGCAATCCCAAGTATGGAGGCGGCTTCATAGTCAATGTCGAGGGCATGCATCACCTCCATTGCCTGGTACGTCCCCTTTTGCTTCTAACAACAGCAGCAGCTTACAATGACTAGAACCTTGTTCGCAAGTCTCTGTGGTACAACTACGACTACTACAAGAAGATGAAGATGCACGCCTTCAAGAACGACGGCGAGATCTTCCGTCTGCACGTCAGTAAGTCATACTCATGGTCCTTGCCACCACCAAATGCTAATCAGCTAGCCCACTGCCTTGACACCATCCGTCAAGTCCTCATGTGCAATGTCGACACGGGCGTCCTTGGCCAGGTCTGGACCAACCCCGAGGATCCCACCGCCTTCCCCGACTTCAACACCAAGCACAAGTGCAAGAACTACGACCACATAAGGGACTGGGCTCTGAAGCTTCAGGTGAGCCACGAATTAACACAAGACTACAGCAACCAGTACTAATAGTGAAGTTACAGGCTCCTCCGGAGGAAGGGCTACCGGATGACTTTTTGCTTACGCCTAAGCCGGAAGATATTCTCAAGTATACTCCTTAATAATGAATGTGCAATGATTCTACGATTTATGGGAGTTTTTGGTCTTGGTAATTTAGTCATGACAGACTACGGCGATCATTAATGAAGGGGATGGAGGAGGTACTCTCATTTAGATGGGCGCCAGATGGCACCACAGCACATACACATACTACCAGGCCCAAAGCCATTCATTATGATATCATATTGGTCATCAGTCTTTGAACTCAGTTTAGTTTGATCAGGTTATGTGACCCGTGACATTGAACGATTTGTCGTATTATTCAACCCATTTACCCGGTCCATCATGATTGTTGACGTGAATAACAACGGCCAAGAACACTCAACAACCTTATTCTCTAAAATCTGACATGATCTTCCTTTACCTTTTAGGATTTATACTTTATCTAACAAACCTAGAATTCCTGATTAGGTAGCTGTTGAGAAGATGTGATCCGCAAGTCGATCTAGCCGCTGCCCGCTGACTTTGGCCACCCTATACTTGGGAACATCAACAGCAAGTCGGTTAACAACGCTTCTACAATTGTTCACAGGGTTCAGATGACGCAATTATTATTCCAGCAATTTGACTTGTTATTGATATGGCAGAGCCGGGTCGAATGAGCGACTAGTAACTTTCAGGTTCCTCCAGGACCGAAGAGAGTGTATCAGACAGCATCTGGACTAGGTCCAACCATGATCCCTCAACCATTCTGAGACCATACACATTTAAGCCTTGATCTCGGCATCCTGAAGCCGGTGGAAGCCGCCAGAGGCAGCAACGTCCTTCTGAAGCTTGGCAATGCGCTTCTGGTCGCCGACGGGGTCGCTCGACTCGCCAGAGAGAGCCCACTCGAGGTACGAGTTGGTGTAGTTGGGCTGGAAGCTCTCGTCCAAGACGCCCAGGCGCTTGCCGTACTTGGTCACCTTGTCCCAGTCGCGCTTGACGTTCTTGAGGTCTTTGCTGAAGTAGGCAAAGCTGCGCTCAAAGATCTTGCGGTTCAGCGCCGTGCCCATGACGGGCTTGAAGTCGACGTACTCGGCCCACGCCGCCTCGGGCTGCGCGAGCACGTAGTCGGTGGCACGCTTGACGGCCCGGAGGAACGCCTTGACCTTGTCCGGGTTCTCGGCGAGGAAGGTCTCGTTGCCGATGTACAGGATGGTGCAGAAGCAGCAGCAGCCGAGCTCGGCGAGCTCGTCGATGCGCAGCATCTGCACGTCGTCCTTGGGGCGGCCCTGCGAGGCGAGCCACTCCTCGAGCTCCACCATCTGCACGTTCTCGAGGCCGATGCCGGCGTCGATCTCGCCCTTGATGATGGCCTTGGACACGTTCATGCCGCAGCGGACGGCAGTGTAGTCGTCGGGCGTCATGCCGTAGTGCGACGTGAGCTCGTCGATCTGAATCTTGCCAAACTCGCCCACGTAGCCGATCCGCTTGCCCTTGAGCGTGCGGAAGTCGGTCGTGATGCCAGAGTCCTTGAGGTAGACGACGCCGGTGAAGGGCTCGTCCAGGAGACTGCCGATGGACTGGACGGGAAAGTTGCGAGCCTTGGCAGCCAGGGTGTGAATCATGGCCTTGAAGCCAAGGTCGACCTTGCCGGTGCCGATGATCTCGGTGACATCCTGAGAAGTGTCAGCAATGAACATATTCAAGTGATCAAGACACCGTACGCTAGGGTCGTTGGGCTCGAGCAGAGCAACCTTGATACCCTCCTCCTTGAAATATCCCTTGGCCTGGGCCAGGTACAGCGGGGCGTGGTACGGCGTCGCGTGCCTGAACTGCTGTTAGCTACATGTTCTCATCAACCTGCGGGTTAGTCCAGTACCAGTTGGTAAGGAAAGTGATCTTGTCAGTCGACATGTTGAAAGATCAAGCGAGACGCTGCCGGGGTTAGTTTCCCGGTCACACCGGCCAAAGAGGGGAGGGGGGATTCAAAGAAGCATGTCCTTTCGCTGGTATTATCCAGATCAAGTTCGCCGGTATTTCTCAGATCAACTGCCCTACTCTGCCCGTCCTCAAGCCCAGACGGAGGCCGTCGTCCATGTATCAATGGAAACGTGGGTGACCCGTCTCTGTGGACAAGAGGGGAGGAAACAGAGTAGAGGCAGCCAAACACCCGGATGCGTTCTTTTTAAACGTTACCTTGATACTTGGTGACCATTGCGAAGGGAGCCATTGCTCCTTTACTGTGCCGTTTTCACATCGTACCGAAAGATATATGTGACAGGAGTCGATCGAGATTGCAAAAGAGGTTCAATTCACAGAACTGAGTTGAGGAAGAAAGGTTTCAAGTCCAGGAGAGCAGCGGAAGTCACGGCTTGATATAGGATTCTCAGCAACCCCGCTGAGGGGTTATCGGAATCCCATCGGCCTCTCAACGTCATGATGGTGGACATTGTGTGTGGTGATGGTCTATCTCATTGGTTGCCGGTTATCAGCGATGAGGGGAAGTTTGTGAATTGTGAGCAGCTTGAGCGGTTAACGGCTCAATTCTACGTAGCAGTGGGGGCCAACAGCAAGTAGGGCGAGGAAGCGGCCGTATCAAGAGCACCAGATGAGGCCGTGATGGAGGGCAAAAGCAATGGCGATGCATAACAACTTGATGTTGGTATGCGGCACATCCGTATGTGGAAAACAAGAGTCGTCTTTTGCATACACTCGGAGCCTCGGCTCAAGCAGTCAACCCTCGTCCACAGTCTGGCGATTTCTGCACTTTATCTCGCGACCGCAGCTCAACAAGATCGGAACTCGGGTGCATATTTTAAGTGGGTTCTTCACTTCTCTGAGCAAGAAAACCCAGTTCACAGATGATCTGATGCAGCGCGGCTAAGAGCAAGACAGGCATCACGAGCATGAACACTCGACGATAGCCGGAAGGACCAGAGACTGCCGGGCTCTAGCTTCAAACTCGGCCAATACGAGGTCCCAGCCATTGATGAATTCCATCAGCCGACGGCCGCCGTCATCCCCGGCCCCTCTGCCGCCGCGGCGTCGGCTCCGGAGGCGCGACACGTCCCCCACCGTCGAGACGACAGGGCTGAGTGAACCTCACACAGCGTTCAAGCTCTGTCTCGCGCCCAAAGGAGTACTTTGAGCTTCTAGATGCCTGCCCCGACGAACCTCGATCCATGCTCCTGCAAGGCTCGATTGGCCTGGGGAGTCGCTCCCGGGATGCGAGGCAGAGATTCCCCTGAAAGCGTGGAGCTGAGGACTGTGGGATCTCGGTGTCCCGAATAGGCAATTTGGGGATCCAGACGTCGCGGATGCTTCTCCCGTCGAGCTCTCGGTGTCGAAAAGCGTAGGTCTTCACGTGGGATGAAGACGAACCAGTTTGTTGTTCTTTTCTTGTTGCCCGTTGGAGCCCAATGAGACACGTCGAGACTTAATGTCTAAGACGTCGGCATAGCCCAAACTGGTCGACCGAGACACCTCGGTGAGTTGAGTTGTTGGATTCCAGCCTTTTGACTTTGCTCATCCCGCGGGCAGGTCAAGTCTCAGCACGGGGGGCCATGTAAGACATGAACCTATCCGCATAGCTTCCCCCAGACGGAGAACCATGACCGGGGGTGACACACGCCCAACCATCCATGGGATGGTAGTCTGTCTCCCTGGGATCCATGCCGACATGATCTCGCTGGTACGATCGACACGCGAGCACCTTCCAGGAAGGATGCGAAACAATTATTGCCTGCCCACGGGCCGCAGAGGGGGGATCAGTTGTGGCGCGATTGAAGGCGGCAGGCTGGGCCTGTGTAGGTAATGCGCTTACATTCTGAGGCCGTCGTCGCGTGCGCATTGCGTTGCGTTGCGTTGCGTGTAAGCGGGCGATGACAACGCAGCTGTTGGTAACAAAACCGGGGAAAATCCTACCGGTTTCTGAATATAGCAACATCAGAGAAGAATGGAAGCCCAGCCGGGGCAAAGATCAGATCAATTGCCCTGGCATTGAGGCTGATGCCCGAGCCTGAGGCGAAACATGTTTCGCTCGTCGTCAGCAGCAGAGTCAGTCAGCCTCGACAGCGATGACGTCGGTAAGCCATGCATTCCCCAACCTGAGATGGGTGCGAAGTGCAGGACTGGGCCATCTCGTGACTGTCGGGGATAGCGGAGGGCGAATTGGTAATACCAACGGAACGGGAAGAAGAGACGAGATCCGATCTTGCTAAGGGACGGAGTTGCACAACAGCGAGCCCCGGCGTAATAACAAAATACCACAGCAAACACGGGAGATATCCGAGGCAGCCGTAATTACGCCCCGGTCGGTGGTTCGGTCGTACCCGCTATCCGCCACTGTCCAAGAAACCGCCAGATGAATAATGACCAGCTGCTTTTGGAGAGCCTCTCTGCCTCCAAGTTTACGCACGCGGCGACGCAGGACGAACACGTCAGTCGCATTTATGCGCATCCTACGTGTATAGTGTAGTCATCCATCCCACCGCAAGCGCGCGACTCTGCGGCAATTGCCCTTGCCATGTCTTTCCTTGGAGGACAAGACTATTCGACGCTATGATGCGGAATGGATCGTCAACCAGGGACGTTGGTCGCGAGAGGTCCCCTCCCTGTGGCGGCCGAATCCACCACCGACCGACTGATGATCAGGGTGGCGGGAGCTTGCCGGTACGAGCGTCGAGGCAGGGTGACAGAATAACTCCGACACCCCTATGCTATTTCGAGCTCGTGACACTTGCTCGCTGCAAGACAGGACTTGGAGACGCGAATCATTGGCTAAACTTCGTGGGGTGCTCTACAGAAAAGAAGTATTCCCTGGATCAATGTTTTAGATGTCATTCCGAGACAGTCGGGACAGTTGCGTTTCGCCCTGCTTCATGGACGATGTGTGTTGTACGGGAAATGCAGGTCGGGGCATGACAAGATCGACAAAACGGAGGCGACTCGTTCTCCTTTTCTCTTTGTCACCAGAGACCTGACTGACATCACTTGAAATCCTGCAACATCCAACAAAGAAAGCCAAGCATGATTACTCTTCCCAGCCCGAACTGAACCGTAAGCTTGGCTGGGACTGTGAATTACTCGCTCAGCGATCCGTCGTCGCCAGCCAGCTTTACCCCTCAGTTAGCTGATGCGCGATCAACACACCAACCCACGACGAAACGAGCAATCACCTTCTCCAAAGAGAGCAGGTTGAACGAGGAGCACCGAGCAGATGAAAATAGGGTCCTCGGCTGGTGCGTTGCTCACGGCTCACCCATTGGCCTCTATCCCCGTCCCCCGTCGGGACGGGGACCACTCAACCAGCAAACGGGGCACACAATCAACCACACCACCGAAAGCAACACCAGCCGATCTACACTAAGAGTGTGCCTTGCTTGGGAGCATCATCTTGGACCGTTTGTGACAGACCTGTGGGAACAGAAACTCAAAAAGAGAAGCTGATCGTCCTGTAATCCCGAATATCCGTCCGGTCGGCCCTCCAACCTGCACCGAGGAGGTAAAACGCGACGCCGACGAGGGAGCGCACAAGACGCATGCATGCGAAAGTATAAAAAAAAAGACAAAGAGCTGATGCTGTCATTCCGCATAGGTCTCGCCCTGCGATTCGCCGCCTCATCCGGGGACGGTCCCCCCATCAACCCCCTTGTTGCCCAGGAAGCCCCCTGCACACGCATCCGTCATCCAACCCTCCTCTAAAAAAATCCAGTGACTTACGGGGAGCCCAGCGTGCGGCTCGGGGTCTCCAACGTGTGCCCAGACGTCGAGACTGTGGCCCATTTTCGCCCACAGTCGCCCCAGCTGAGCCGCCTGCTGGCCAACTGGGAGTCGGCCATTTACGACTATCGCACCGACACCCGGACCTTTTCCCACAAAGTGTCCAAGTTTTGTGTTTATGTGTACCGCTGGGAAACTCCCTGCAGGGCAAAATGTTGAGACACAGAGACTCTCGGTCTGACGAGTGAAAAGGGCTGTTTTTGGGTTTCCAGGTAGCTGGGCTGCGTCTCTCAGCGCGGAGGCGGCCGTCCTCCACGTTGTGGGCTTGCTCGACTGAGTCGCTCTTCCAACGACCCTCTGGTTTATAAGCTTCTGTGGGCTTTCAGCTAGTACCATAAGAGTTGAACAGGAAAGTTGC
>SSHR01000762.1:0-49906 GCA_006518225.1 Fusarium neocosmosporiellum | reverse complement strand
AAATCAGGTCACGAAGCAAGAGGCCGCCGTTGGTGAGCATCAACGGCAATGTGAGGCCGCGGGCCAGGGTGCCGCAGTCACGAAGTGGCTGCGAGCAATGCAATGTCGCACTTTGTAACAACGCAGATTGCTGGGACTTTTATCATCATATAAATTAGGTGGGCTAATAAGTACCTTTCATTTTGCGCATTTTAATTGGGCTAACACCCTGGTCGTGACCCCGCTGTAGTCTTAGCACAGCAGAGGAGATCTGATGAGCAGTTTTGCCCTCTGCTTCTGCCGGTAGCTGGTAATGGAGGTTGCCGAGATGTGGAGGGGATGAAGGGGTGGTTGCACGAGATACGCTGGATCTGAGGCGTGCAACCCTGGAGGCTACGCTAGTTTTTCCACAAGGTGAGAGCGGATCGTAGACTTGGCAATAGAGGAGCCTAGTCAATGAAAAGTCCTTGACGTAAGGTAGTAGACGAGAGGCGTTTAGCAACATAAATACCCCCAGCGTCCCCCGGAAATGGCCATGTTCATCACAACACAGCTTCTTTACCTAATAAACCCTTGGCACACGACTATCTTGAGACATTCGGAAACACCATGGAATCTCTTCCCAGACCTTTCACCATCACTGTTGACGGTCAGAAGGTCGCACCCTCTATTGACAATGGTGATAATCGCATTCACGCTGCAACTGGTCCCGACGCGGCCGTCTTCACCCTTAAGGACTGTCATCTTGAGTCCAATGGCTGGTTCCTAGGCCGCTTCCAGATCGAGGATCGGAGCCTTTTGCCCAAGCGTGTTTACTGGTTCAAGGCTGGACAGCGGGATTCCATCCAGCCGGTTTTTGCTATAGAGGAGGGGGACTCGGTTGTTCTGAAATTCGGAGGTACGTATATTAGAGGCCTTGTGCAGTCCTGCATGTTGACTTTGAACTCTCCAGGGTCCCCTCTCGTGGCTGTAGACAATCACCTCTTTGCAACCCTTCTTGACGGTATGTTATCACATAAAGTGAAGCTGTTTAGGAGCTAACCGCAATTATAGAGCCCCAACAGAAGGTTGAGATCGATCTCCAGTAGTTGGACATAGGGCCTACCGGGACTACTGTTAGAGATCTTGCACATGCCTCCTGATGCTGTGCGAGTGGATTTCATGATGAGAAATTGGTGCCAGTGGAAGCTGGGTTCGCTCGCGTCATGACTTTTCTCACCGACAAGAAATTCGGCATTAAATCAACTAGCTATGTCCTGACGTCGAAATAAGGGTTGATTTTTGTCATTCGCAAGCCGTAGTATGAATGCACTCTCCAAGTCTGTGGTTTCCTTGAAGTACGCCTAGGGATCGTAATACGAGGCTCTGCAATAACAGGCCGCCATGTGTGAAGACGTAGACAGGGTGATGTGGCAATGTGTTGTAGACTCACTAAGCTCTACAAAATCTGAACTGATAGAAGTTTGTTGGCTAGATAACAGGGGTATCCTCTCACAATGCTCAACTATATAATAGTAATTAAACGCCTCTGGAAAGCGCTCCAGGTTAATTTGCGTTGCCCACGGGTGTTCGATCCTCGATCATATCCTGTTTCTAATGCCTGGTCCCTTCGAGATGAGTGGTACCCGATTCGTCGAAACCTTTCATTACTTGTGCCATCCGGCACAACCATCAGTCCTGAAAACAACTGGTAAGGAGCTGGTGGTGTAGGCCTCAGCACCCAAACAAGCCACACGTCTATGGGCTCTCCTTTCTCAAGCTCTGGATCCGCGGAATCGAGGTCAATCTCGTCAACCACATCCCACCACCCAGCTGTTACTGTCAGTATGCGACGGTGCTGGCCATGTAATTTTGCGCTGAGGATTGCTGGCGCAACCCAGCCAAGCAATGTGAGATAGGCGGACCCGATGGGCCCATGCTTGGCCTCAGGAAACCGTGGTATGACCTGGCAGTCAAGAACTTCTACCATGACGGTGTAGTCTTGGTGCTCTTCTGACCAAAAGATGGGTCCATCCACGGCTGCCCACGACCAAGACGGAGCGCGATATTTTGCAGGTCGTGGCCGAATAGGGGATCTCGCTCGACTCCAACAAAGATTATGGGCGAGTTTGGCTTCAAACAGTCCCGCCACGAATGCAGTGTCATTTACCCTCGCAAGCTCTTCACCAACAGCTGAGATTGCAGTGAGTCGATCCATCGGATTCGTCAAGCCACGGGACAAGTAAGAGCTGAGAAGGTCTTTCCAAAACAGCTCCCAAGATGTTGACGCTATCACGGCCCTACTCAGCGAGAAGCTCAGCATAGTTACGTCGAAGGGGCCCAGATCAGTCTGTTCCAGGTTAAGCCCACCGTTGCTGGCTCTTGTCTCTTTACAGAACCAGTGTAACTGCTGAGAAGAGTAGTATAGGATTCTAGGAGACAGTACGTGCTCTTGCAACGTCCATGCTCTGCTGTTGATAGGGTCCACAGCCCACTCTCGGTATAGGTATCCGGATTGGTGAAGGAGCAGAAAGACTGTACCCAATTTACCATTGGAACATGTTAAAGGAAACTTGAACTTTGGCTTGTTTTGGACATGGGCTTGACGAGTATTCAAAAACCCGTCACGATAACATGATGAGCTTGCCGCTGAGATGGTGACTGTTGTTCCTTGATATATATCGGCCATCTTGTCAATCTCTCTCGCAACATCCTCTGGATCATCTTGGATGATGCACAAAGAATCGATCCAGAGATAGTAGATGCCGAGACGGACTGATACCTCAATGGCCTCCACGATGGTCCGAGGAAGAGTTTTGATGTCGATATGAGTCTCATTTTGGGTGAGTCGCGCCTTGGTTAGCTTGAAAGGCTGATCGCCACCCCAACAGTAGCTCAATGTCGCATAGCGACATCTGTTTTGAATCGTAGTAACCCGGAGACTCGTGCAGGTATTTCCCTGTGTGCTGAGCTCTAGAAGTCTCATCGGCATGCGTTGAGCCGCCGATTCGTGGCATGCATTGTGATTTGTTTGGCACTGATGAAGCCACTCTTTGGCTTTTGAATAACCCTTTTCTGATCCGGGGGATAGATTGGGCAAACTTCGACGCACCAATTCGCTGGCTGGATCATCTATATGGGTTCACACGTGCATCAGCTTCATAAGTTTGAGTCTCGGTGAAATTATACCTTCGACACTGCATAGTAGATACTCGGAGAAAAACCGATCTGAAAAGCCTTGTCTCGTGCCATCGTCGCTTGTGTTTTCGTAACCAAAGACGAGTGAGCTGAGGCCAAATTCCTGGTTGTAGGAAATCTCCACCCCGAACTTGTTGTCAGGGTTAGGGTCAGTGATATCTGAAAGTTCTTCATCATCTACGAGACCGCTGAAGAACAGACAACCGCGGGCTGCGCGGTTGATAACGTCGTGTGCTGTGATGCCTGGGTAAAAGACCAGCTGACCGTTAGACTCAGTCAAGTTACTGGAGGGTAAGGCCTGGCGCAGGTTGGCAACCACATCCTCACATAGAGGGCATGAGTGCACTTCTGGCAAGCCTTGCAGCATTCTCTCGAGCCAGTGGTAGTTCTGGGGTTGTATACCCTGAGTTGGCGATGTAGTGTCGTCCTGGTGATGAGGAGAGAATTGACAATCAGGCAGCATTTCCTTTGAGCTTGGCATGGATTATGTAATCGTATCTTTGCTATGAAGCCCAGTACAGAAAAGAGGGATGAACAATGTCTTTTTGATTCGGTTTATTATTATTGAAAGAAAAACAATTGGGAGAAGTTATCATGAGTGTAGCCGTTTGGCTTTGCACGTCTCCGCGTTGCCGGGATTGTGAATTTGCTTTTGTCGTCTGAGAGTCACGACAAGACTACGTCTTGAGCAGCGAGTGGGCAGCAACAATAGCGGAAAGAGCATGTAAACAGACAGAAACAGCAAAAAGGAATGTTGAGTAGCACCTACTCGCTTCGATCGAGTGCTGATTTGTATGTTAGATGGAATACTGTGTGTAGATGGTTGAGTGTTGCTTACACCTCCGGGTTATGAGCCCGGCTGTTTGAAGTTAGTATGAGAAATTGAACCTTGAAGATTGAGTGTGAACATACCGCGCTGCCGCTGCGCCAAGGTGCTTTCTTGGATGGAATGACGGCTTGCAATTTCAACTAGTATGACTGCCGCGTTGTCAAGCGAGAGGGTAAGCCCTGAGTGGATCTGATTTCTGTAGACTGGAGTCTTCGGATAACATTTCGGCCCAAAGCGGTCCTTGCGAGGCTGGGGAACTGCATCCGCTCAATTTTCTCCCACTTGAGATTTAACGAGGTCTCTTCAATACTATGCTATCATCTTGCAATGTGGGGGTTGCGTTTGACACACAGCTGAGGCTAGCTTTCATCTGTAGCGTTATGCTCAGCATCGTCGTGAGCGGGTTGTTATGTCAACATAAGCCTGTTCAGATCTAAATGAGGGTAGATCCATTGACACGAGGTAGGAAGAGGAAATGATTGGTAGAGTTCGTGCCACAACCCTCATTCGTCCACTGTCAGGTGCCACTTCCCTCAGAATGAATAATGGCGTTCATAGCTTCATACCGCAACCTAGACTCTGAACAGCTAAACCTAGCTATAGCTTCATGCATGCCATAGGATCGATAGAGACTCAGGCAATATCATCGTGCGATTTCCTTAACCTCAGTAGCAATAACAGGTATACATGAGAGGGTAAGAGTTCTTGGGAGGGCTCAAGTTATGTCTTCTACGAAAGAGGTGCTTTATAGAAGCTTATCAAGAGATAGATGTGAGATATAAATTTAATTAAAATCCAATTCGAATCTCGTTCGATTTTCACGTGATTTTAATTCGATTTTGATTCGAATTCATGGTCTAGTGGCGTAGAGGCCTCTCCTGATTCGGCAAGTCGCCGGATTCTTCTTAGCGGACTGAGGAGGACTGAGGTCGACAAAGCTGCAGCATCCAACTTGAATGTTGGTTAAATCAGCATTTATAATACCTTTTAGGTTGGAAAGGTGACATATGTGTTATTTTATATTGAAGAAGCGCCTTGGTTGAAGTGATAGAGTAGTGTACTCGCCTAACGCATCGCGCTATCAAGTGACCAATTCTGCGAGTTCAAACGTACCACTTTTTGGATGACGTATTCATGTTAGACGCATACTCCTTATTGGCTACTTTACCTGCCCTGCCTTTGACCGGGATAGCCGAACCAAGTGTCTCCGCAGGTACTTCCCCTTCATCTTCACACCCTACTTTCAAGGATACACCCAACATGTCGTCCAATCAGCTCTTTCAATACTCTGTAGTCTCAGCTCTTATGGATGGGGTTGCTGAGACCGGCATCACCATCTCAGACCTCACGGCGCACGGCGATCACGGTCTCGGTACGTTCAGACACATGGTGGGCGAAATGATCATCCTCGATGGGGTCATCTACGACATGAAACCCGATGGCTCAGTTGTTGCTATTGATAGCACCGCATGTGCAGAGCAATCGGCGCCCTTCGCTATGGTGACTCGTTTTGAACCCACAGCTACGATCTCGAGGCCGCTGCAGAACAAAGACACGTTGGCGCAGGTCCTGTCACAGCTTCTCCCGGGGACAAAAAACCACTATCTTGCTTTCAGGGTGGATGGCGTCTTCAAGTCGGTGACGGTTCGTACGGTTGGCGGCCAGCAGTCTCCAGGTGAAAGGCTCGCCGAACTCGGAAAGCGGCAGGTCTCCCACTCGTTTGACCACGTTCGGGGCACGATTATTGGCTTCAGGTCGCCGACGTTTATGCAGGGGGTCAGTGTCGCCGGTGATCACCTACATTTCATCTCGGAAATCAGGGACTCGGGTGGTCATGTGTTGGCCTTGGAGAGTGACGACGATTTGACCATTGCGGCAGCCCCCATCACGGCGGTTCATCTACAACTACCCTCAAATGACGAAGACTATAATCAGGCTGAACTTGCCAGGGACGACAAAGGGATTGCTGCTGTTGAGGGGTAATGAAGACGTCAAGTGCCACCGGCTAAATACAGGCCTCTCCTCTTAGTCTTCCAGTAGAGCTGTGCAATAGACGCTGCTCGTCAGATTCCTAGGAGCAGGTGATCCATGTTATGAGCCAGTTGATACCCTTCTTACACCAGTTTGCCCATGGAAGCCCTATCGTAACCCTGGGCTGGCCAACACTGTATGTATATGGTAAGAGGTTACCTAGCCTTTGACGAGACATCGCTGCAAGCTGGTAGCGCTGTTGGAAGTTGCCTAATACCGAGGTCTAATGCTGGAAGCTGCCCCAATTTGGCCAGAGGCATCGGGATCTCCACGAGACCGACAACGCCGACAATTGAGTTCTCGGCTCCTTCGTTCTAATTATCAGATCCCCTTTAATCCTCTACTCGAAACGGCTTGGCGCGAGGTGTGGGTATTAAAGTTGACCCTGGTAATCTCGTGTCAAACTTGCTACTGGAGTTTAAAAGATCTTAGCCTAAGTTACTTTTTCTACTCCATTTTAGCCACCGGCTGCGACAGTGAATCTCTTGAATGATTGGTGGCAAGTTGCTTGGTGGACTGCCGAGATCGACTTGGGATTGCGGGAGCTTCGGAACATGTTGAAGGAAAATGTCCCGAAATTGACACTGATGTAACCTTGGCGAGTCTGGTGACGATGATGGGATCACTATTCGCCTCAGAGCCAAGAGTATAAACTCATGAGACCCAGAGGCGCCTGCTTGAAGGAGTAGCCGGAGGATATGCCCGTGGCTCGACAAGGCATTTCATCCCGTATGTGCTGCATCAGCACATCTATCCATTTGTCAAGATTTAATTAGGTGGGAAGATTGGCCCTGTAATTTCGTCCGAACCCACGATCAAATCACGGAGCTTGGCCAACTTTGGGTCTCAGTCCGAACCTAATCCCCCAGGTCAGTGCCTCCTATCCGAAACATGGCTACAAGGGTATGAACCTATGTTAATTGATCATGGAGGTGGTGTCATGAACTCGTTTTATATATAACCTCTCTCCATGACACTGTTCTCCCATAGTTGTGTCCATCAAACCATCTGTTCTGCATCTATCGGGTCTTCAGCCTTCAACCATGAAGGTCCTTTCCCTTATCCTCGGCTCTGCGAGTGTTGCCCTGGCGGCACTCGATTGGAAGAATGTTCGCATCGGCGGCGGCGGCGGTTTCGTCCCTGGCATTGAGTTCCACCCGAAGGCCAAGGGCGTCGCCTACGCGCGAACCGACATTGGCGGGCTCTACCGACTCAACTCGGATGATTCTTGGACAGCCGTGACTGATTTCACAGCCACCAACTCTAAGTGGTATGAATAGGTCTATAGTATTGTTTGAAGAGAGTTGGTCTTAACGCTCGTGTAGGAACCGCTGGGGTATTGATGCCTTGGCCCTTGATCCTTCAGACCCCAACAAGGTCTACACAGCTGTTGGCATGTATACCAACGACTGGTAAGTGGCAACTGAAATGTGGCATAGTACACACAGCTAATGAAGAGAAAATAGGGACCCAAACAACGGTGCCATTGGAAGGAGTGATGACAAGGGTGCAACCTGGACATTCACCGACCTCCCCTTCAAGGTTGGTGGTAACATGCCAGGTCGGGGAATGGGCGAGCGTCTCGCAGTAGACCCCAAGAACTCCAACATCATCTATTTCGGCGCCCGCAGCGGCAAGGGTCTCTGGAAGAGTACCGACGGTGGTGCCAGCTTCAGCAAGGTTACGTCCTTCACCAACGTCGGAACCTTTGCCCCGGATCCCAACGATTCGTCTGGATACAACAACGACCTGCAAGGCCTCACCTTTGTCACCTTTGACTCGACTTCATCCACTGTTAATGGCGCAACCTCGAGGATCTTTGTCGGTACTGCCGATAACAAGACCGCATCCGTTTATGTGTCGACCAACGCAGGCCAGACCTGGAGCGCTGTCCCCAACCAACCCGGGAAATACTTCCCGCACAAGGCTAAGCTTCAGCCTGAGGAGAAGGCTCTGTACATCTCCTATAGCGATGGCACGGGCCCTTATGATGGCGCATCTGGTGCCGTCTACCGGTACGACATCTCGGCTGGAACCTGGAAGGACATCACCCCGCCTGGCGATATCTACTTTGGCTTCGGCGGCCTAGCAGTTGATCTTCAAAAGCCTGGGACACTGGTTGTTGCGTCGCTCAACTCTTGGTATCCCGATGCCCAGATCTTTCGATCTACTGACTCGGGCAAGACATGGTCAAAGCTGTGGGCCTATGGTTCGAGTGGCAGCTTGGAGTACTACTATGACATTTCTACACCCAAGGCCCCATGGATCTACAAGAACTTTGTCTCGATCGACACCAAGCGCTTGGGCTGGATGATTGAGGCTCTGGCGATTGACCCCTTCGACAGCGATCACTGGCTTTACGGAACAGGCTTGACCGTCTATGGTGGACACGATCTCACAAAGTGGGATACTACTCACAAAATCAGCATCCAGTCGCTGGCTGATGGCATCGAGGAGTTTGCAGTGCTGGAACTCAAGTCTGCCCCTGGAGGCAGCGAGCTCTTGGCGGGTGTCCACGACAACAGTGGCTTCACGTTTGCGACCAAGACTTCCCTCAGCACAGCTCCACAGTCGGCTTGGGACAACCCCATGTTCACAGGAGCAGTGGGCGTCGACTACGCGGGCAACAAGGTCGAAAATGTAGTTCGAGTGGGCAACACTGAAGGCACCCGACAGGTTGCTGTATCCAACAACGGAGGCGCCTCCTGGAACGTCCACAACGGAGCTTCGACCTCCCAGTCTGGTGGCTCCATCGCTTATTCTGCGGATGCAGACGTGATTATCTGGTCTTCTGGAAACCAGGGTGTTCTCCGATCTCAAAACCAGGGTTCCTTTACTTCTGTCTCTAGCGTGCCGTCAGGAGCTGTTATCGCCAGTGACAAGCGAAACAACAAGTACTTCTACGCTGGCTCTGGTTCAACATTTTACGTCTCCAGCAATCAGGGATCTAGTTTCAGTCAGGGCGGGTCTCTCAGCTCGGTACAATCAATCCGTGATATTGCTGCGCACCCTACCAAGGCCGGAGACGTTTGGGTGTCTACGGACGCCGGAATCTTCCACAGCACCGATTTTGGAAGCTCCTTTACCAAGGTCTCATCTTCTTTGTCCAACACATATCAGATCGCCCTCGGCCGTGGCTCAGGGAGCAACTGGAATGTGTATGCTTTTGGCTCTGGCTCTGCTGGGGCTAAGCTCTATGGCAGTGCTGACCAGGGCAAGACTTGGAGCGATATTCAGGGCTCCATCATGTTTGGAGCCATCGACTCTTGCAGACTGGAGGGCAGCGGCAACAATGCAGGTCAGGTGTATGTGGGAACCAACGGTCGTGGTGTGTTCTGGGCTCAGGGGTCCGTAGCCTGACTGAGGGGAGGACGTATTGGACGAGGACTTGGCAGGGGAGCCGTTTCTATGTAAACTCCTTTTTATAGTGATCCGTGAAGAAATTTTCTCCAAATGAAGTTGTGTAAAGCCGGGAAACCCTCAGGTTATGGGTAACGCTCTGCAGCGCTCAATATCGTAAGGATTTCTCTCACAAGCAACTCTACACACCTCAACTGCTTTCACAAACGCTTTCTGAATATTCGTAGCTCCCATATACCTACTTAATATGACAATGCACTCAGCTGCAACATAGTCGTCTTCCGATTGTCCCCGCCATAGCATCAAACAGTTGGCTTTCTTGGTGAACGAGATGTATCTCGCTGTTGTCCATGTAGGAACGATTAGGGGTAAGTATGTTTAACATAAGTCAATGCTAATCTCACGAAACTAGGAAACGTTTCAGTGTAGTTTTCTATCCAGACGTCAGAGCCTTGGTTCAACGCATAGTTAGCTATCCCCTGGCAACTCTCGCGTGACCCTCTAGACTTTTGTCTATGAAGCAAAGGTGGACGCCACTCATCACAGTTCCCCATGGAGTTACAAAGCCTAAGCTATTGTAATCTCCAGCACTGAATTTTCGCGCCATTGCGTGTTGAAAGCTGTTTCCGGACACTGGCTAGAAGGAGTGAAGTGTACCCATTATTAATAATAAACTTATGCCTCGTGGTTTGTCTTATCGGTTGCTCGAGCCGTTAACAAAGCAAGATTTCTCTCAATAGACACATCCACGAATTAATTAACTAGGATATCCTTGCGTGGTCACCGAATGATTCGTTAGTCTATCCTACGTCTATGCTCACCGACCATTCTTGACACATACAACAACAGGGAATGAAGGACACTGGCTGGCCAGTGCTCCAACCTCGTAATTGCTACAGCTGGCATATTACTCGCTTGCAGAGCTCAACCCTGCAAATAATTCCTCACGACGCATAATGGGCTCGACACGCGAGAACAAACCCCGCCTCGCTTCGGATATCAGGCGCTTCCCCAACCCAGTTGTTGTCGAATGGTATGATGGCAAGCAATGTCTCCTACCAACCGAAACTGATAAATGATGAGAGTAAGGGTTTGTGCATTATCATTCGCCCGAGGCTGCATGAGCATACATGCTGCCCACTTTTGTCTTTTGCAGCTAAGCGAATTGGAGCATCCTTGAGGTTAACAGTTGAATATTAAAGAGGCACCTCGGTACGCCGCTGCTGTCTTCTCTTTCTCCGCTCTGTCTCCTACGGTCTATCATACCATAGAAATACGTTGAAATTGTGCACCATGGCAAGCGAACGAGACTCCGCTAGTCCCACGACTGACGCCCCAACCGCTCCGACTCAGCCACTGCATCCAGTGGAACACTGGGAGCAGCTTGCTGAGGTATTTTCGCCTATCAACTGAATACGGGGCTCCGCTAAGTCTCGAATGACTCCAGGAACCTGCTGAAGAGGGCGGTGCTGATGCAGACTCAGCCCTTGGGTCCAACCCCCCGGAGTCGACAGAATCACTGACCTCGAGCATCCTTCAATATCGTACTATTAATGGCAGGACATTCCACTCGGAGAGAGGAAACGCACGATATTGGTACATGATCTGATAGTGGTGCCCCACGACATCTTCTAACCGTGATTGTTAGGGCATCCAATGACGAGCAACAGAACGAGTCGATGGACATTGTGTGAGTTCACGTCCATATTTGCCCCAAAAGACATGTGCGTTGACCAAACAGCCATCACTTCCTGTCCCTTGTGTTTGACGGCAAACTCTATCTGGCTCCCTTAGAAAAGGATATTCAGGTGCGACGACAATTACCTGAGACAAAACTCCAGCTAACCCTAGAGGCAGAAAGTCGTCGATATTGGAACCGGGACAGGTTAGGTGACCCTACAGTGGGTAGTGCAAATAAAAATGGCTAACAGGGCCGAACGTGTAGGCATCTGGGCAATGTAAGAGAACCTTACTTCTCGCTGAGCCGAACCCTTGATTGACCTGAGAACAGCGACTTTGCCGACGAGTTCCCCAACACGGAGGTTATTGGAACAGACATATCGGCTATCCAGCCTTCCTGGATCCCACCCAACCTGAAATTGTACGTGACTGTAGCCTTTGTATTCTCACAATAACTCCCTCACCTCCATGTCTGCAAAACAACTAACCATGGGTCTGCAGCGAGATCGATGACTGCAGTCTGGAGTGGACATTCGAGCCCAACTCTGTAGATTTTGTGCACATGCGTTTCCTCTACGGAAGCATCAAAGACTGGTCGTTCCTAATCAACCAGGCATACAAAACTTGCAAGCCAGGTGGTTGGGCTGAAAGCCTAGAAGCCTCGGCGATGATGCAGAGTGATGACGGCACTGTAACAGAAGACAGTGCCATGCACGAGTGGGGGAAGTTCTTCATCGAGGGCGGAAAGAAGATGGGCCAGACGTTCACGATCCTTGAGGACGACGTGCAGCGGAAGTGCATGGAAGAAGCTGGCTTTATCAATATCCACATTGACAACCGCAAGGCAAGTATTGTCATCGACGACAGAGAAGGGTTCATACTAATGCTACCTCTGTTTAGGTGCCCATCAGTGGGTGGCCGAAAGACCCAAAGAACAAGGAAATCGGCCAGTTCGTACATGCTGCTCTTGAACAGGACCTTGATGGTTATATCTTGTATATGGCAAACCAGCTGCTTGGCTGGACGATGGACGAGGTCCGCGTGTACTGCGCACAGCTTCGACGAGAGCTTCGGAACAACAAAAAGTATCATCCATTTTACTGGGTGAGAAAGGTCTACGGTCAGAAGCCAGAAGCTTAGAGAGGGTGTTTTGATGCTTCTCTGTTGATGACAACTTCACTCATTAGATAGAGAACATGACTTCAGATGTTGTTCAAATTCCACAGTCGTCGAGTAAGGTTGTCAGATGAAACGGTATGTATATATCCATTAGGAAGATACCTGAATTCTTAGAGCCAACGCATTGACCGTCATGCATTCGTGTTTAATCACGAGGGTTTGGCAACATGCGCCGGTAAGGCAAGGGGCAGCATGCCATACCACTCAAAAGATAGAAAACGTCCTTTCAGGCTCTTCATTCATCTTGCGCCTCCTCCTTCAGGGTCCTTAGAGCCTCTGTGCCCTCGCGTTGCAAACTGGTGCAATTGAAGCCCGGAAACTGACGACTTGGGCCCCAATGCTTTGTATTCTCCGCAACTGGTGCTACTCTGACATTCGCCGATGTTAGATATTAACGAGTTCAAGGCCGCGACTAACATTTCAGATTCTTAGTCTGCTAAAACCGCGCGCAGAAAGTGGCCAAATGTGTTATAATACGGCCCATGTACAGTTTTCCATTAATCAATAAGAAGTGTATCTACATTATGGTTTGAGATCTATTGAAGTCTGCGTCTACTTCCTTCAAACGTAGAAGGATGACTGTGGAGGACATGCACGGGACAAATAGGGTGAGCCTGCGCTCTACTACATCATTCAAAGGAAGTCCAGCTAGCTTACTCTTGGAATGAGACCTAGGCAGACCACAAGGCTGATTGCTATGATTAGAACAAATAAGGCTGTATCGGTAAGATGCCGTCACCGCGCGGTAAGCATATGGCGTGTTAACGATCCAAGCAAAGCCCGTGAAACGTCTTACAGGGCAAGAAGAATACCCTCGGCCGACGATCTTTGGTGAAAAATAGCTTCCAAAGGATTCTTAGTGCTGATGATGCGCTTTTAGGACATGTTGCAGTAAGGATGAAACTCGGATCCTTCTAGGGGGCTGTGTCATCCCTGGTCGCTTCTATAGGGAAGTGACAAGGGCTTTGAGCAGGTCCATATCTACAGTAACTGCCCAGAAGGAAACACTCCAACTTCATTCAAATCTTAGTCGTGTAAGCTTGAATCCCTTCCAACAGCCCTCAACATGCCTCCTATCACCGCCTTCATGACGGCCGTTATCTTAGCTTTCGGGGGACACAGCTTGGCCGTTCCCACCGACAAGCCCGTTCAACGTCGCTCTGAAGGTCTATCTATAATCAGACACGCGAGAAACCCAGAAGCACCGGTTCCAAAGGTCAAGACCTTGTCTAGAGAAGACCTCGAGCCTTTTAGCGGCCAAAGTCCCAAGCCGTCCAACATCACTGATCCTCTCAAGATTCGAGCCATTATTGGACCCGATGACCGCGTCCTCTGGGATTCTCAAGAATACCCTTATAGCGCCATAGGGAGGATCTCCGGATCTGACGGTGGGAGCTGTAGTGCTGCCCTGGTCGGCCCTAGACATGTTGCTACGGCCAAGCATTGCATTCCACCTGAGGGCGTTACGACGCGCTTTCAGCCCATGTACTATGATGGTGAGAGAGCCGGGGGCTCTGATGCCATCGAAATAATTGATATGGAACAAGGCGAGGGGCCTTGCTTCCAGATGGAGGATTGGGCCATCTTCATTCTGGCTGATCGCTTGGGTGATTCGTTTGGATACCTTGGAGCGACAACCATCGACTGTGATGCTCAAAAGAATAAACCAATCTTTGTGAGAGCCCCCGCATATTTCTTCCCCAGGGCATAGTGCCTAGTCAACGTCCATTTCTAACTGGTACTAGCTCCATGTAGGATACCCGGGCGACAAGGGTTCGTCAAAGCCTTACCGCCAAGAAGGTATCTCGGTGGTCCGGTGTGCAGACTGTGCCCCGGGCGGCCCCCTCGAGACAGATGCAGACGGCATTCCAGGCCAGTCCGGAGGCCCGCTGTGGCTTGAGCAGGGCGGATCCCCCTATCTGTACGGCGTTCTGAGCGGAGTTGGTGAGGAGGGCACTGGATTCGCATCTGGGCAAAATCTGGTCAATGCTATTAGCAAGGCCAGGGCAGACTACCCATGAAAAAAAGGTTCTTATTCGTTCTTTCATTCTGTTGCACAGACAAAGGCATCTTGAATACGTTCTGCATACGCTCTGTTCGATTGCCTCTCCTCCCCGAACCTCACATTGCAGCTTATCGTTGGCAAGAAACAAGAGCTTTAGCTGCTCTACTTGACAATAGTCTCCTGTGTAACTATAATCTACCCATTGCTAGGGCTCTCAGCTCTAGACCGTCTGTCGCTGCTATTATCAGACAGTGTTGTTTGGGCTTTTATTGTAGTCCGCTGCTCGCCGCTTTTCCCTTGCATGCCTCTTAGCTCCCAGGCCAAATGCTCCTCGCTATCCGTCATCTGTCTGAATCCCTTGTGATGGCTCATGCGGCTCGCATCGTGGTAGCCAGCCGAGGCGTGATGTCGAGATGCAGACGGCCCCCCGGTGGGGTTGCTACTGGTGTTTCTGCCGGTGCTACTAACAGACACGCCGAGCCAGTGGAGAATGGTCCGATCGAAGACGGGACGGAGGATCGGAGAACTTGCCACCATGAGGGCAACTCCTGCTTGTAAGATGGAAGAGACGGATGCGACGGCAAAGGACTTGGTGACGTTGTCGAAGTCGATGTTAAGGGCGTATTTAAGGCGGACACAGGAGAAGATGATGGTGCTGTGATACAAGGTTGGGCCAGTTCTCACAATCTGCAATTCCAGGAGGGAGAAGATGCTATCGGTTGCAACTTACACAATTCCGGCACCAAAAACTAGAAAGAGGCCAATCTTGTGTGGTCTCGCGATGTGCAACCCAGATAGCAGCCTCATGGGAAGAGCAACGATCATCACCTCGGAAATGATGTCAATAACTGCCACCGCTGAGTATGCAACTGTCTGGTTTCCACAGCTTGTAGGAGTGGCGGCCCCCCAAGTGGCTCCCACAGGCAAGCAAATGAAGAAGCCGAGGAGAATCGTGTAGAGCGCCCAGCAAGTAATGACCACAATTGTCGCCCAGCTGGCGATGCGAAGGGTGACGGACGTGGAGGCGGCAAAGACGCGTTGGATCATAGCAACCAGGCTGATCTTGATGAAGCAGAGCGTGGCAGCGTACATGGTCTGGTTGGCGATCGAAATACGAGTGTAGTGGTACATGTGATGTTCGGACAGACGGCCCATATCATTTCCCGCTCCTCCTACACAGATGGCTGCGATATGTTAGCCTTTTCCCTCTGGCAGATACTCCAGGGACGACCATACCAAGCACGTAGGTAATGCACAAGCCATTGAACAAGGCCTGGCCAAGTGCCGGTTAGGTTGCGAGGACAATCATTCATGGTTGACGACTTACGAAGCCGATAAAGTAGAGGTGATCTTCAGCATAATACGCCGATTTTCTGATGTTCCTCGAGACGATCCGCATGCCAGTCCAAGCTGTTGCGAGAACCCACATGGCTCCCACAGCGGCGAGAAGCCCCTTACCTTCAGACGGCAATGGAGGGAACCTTTCTTTGAAGGGCAGCTCAGATGCCGATCGCGGCAACATATCCAGGGCTGCCATGATGGCTGTGGGATCAACGCTGTTGGCAATGAGAAAGATTCAACTTGGCTCAAAACACATGGAGAAGCTGTCCTCGTAGTATCACAACCTGGCTCCTCTTTTCATCAGCCAACAGTCTCTGCAACCCCCTCTTCCCCTTGAAGGGGACTCAGAGGATTCTTACAAAAGAAATTTCCACTGCAACCCCGTCCAGACATGTAAAGCAGCCAACAGCCAACAGATGGCGAACCGTTCGCCTTCCCCCATGCAGGCTCAGATCCCGAGCTTGGCGCACCACACACGTCCAGGAACCTCGCCAGGAACCCTTCCCTTGAATTTTATCATCCCATCAGGTGGCTAGCAATCATCGATACAGTTTTAGAGTTCTGCATGTCGACAGAAAGAGTCGATAAGGGTTCGGTAATCCTCCTGTCATGGGTCAATCTCTTGATGCGTTTGTACCTGGCAAGAATGGGGTTAGCAAGGATGACAGATCAAATACTACGTAGTAACCAACACAGACCTTCGGCAGATCATCACCTATATGGGACGAAGAGAGCCTTGGCAGGGGATCCGGGACCGACAGCCGGATCGGCTGATGCCCGCGGAGTCTGGGGAATCCCGAGGGATAGCGATGGCGAAATCAGTAATTTAGACATCTCAGGGATTCAGCATGGATGAAACCGTCCCTTGCAGACGGTGGCCGTCGATAAATCCGGTATTATGGCCGGTTAGTATCAATTTCATGAATCCTTCTGCGTCGGAAGTGCTCAGAATGTGTCGTTGGTCCGACGGGGAAGGCGGATGCTAAGAGGAGGCATGGGGAATAATGCCTCAGTTGACTGATAATAGACCCCTTCCATACTTAGATCGCTTCTTAGCGAGCAGAGACGAAGGAAGCTGACGGACTGGCCAACGTTCTTAGCTCCATATCCTCGTCGCCCTTGGCCGCTCAACCTGGAGGCCTCGAGTCGAGAACCCTGCATGGCATGTCCGGATGATAATTGCCCCGGAAATTGAGCCTTGGGTAGTGGAGATGACCGCGCCATCATGCTATCATGCTTACAATTGGTTAGGCAGCCCGAGCGATCCGGCCTGCGGATGATTCCACGTGGGAATGCTGGCGTCGTGAGAGTAGATATATCTTCAATTTCCTCTTGCTGTATTCGAACTTGCAGATCCTTCACCATTCCTTGACATCCCCCCACCTCGGTACCACCATTTGTCAACAGCCGGAACGAGCACCAGTCAAGAATGCTTTGGGATTACATTGTCGTCGGTGCCGGCCTCTGTGGCTCGGTTCTGGTCCATCAACTTCTTGAGAAGGATCCGAATCTCAAGGTCCTTGTCATCGAGGCGGGAATCAATGCCAACGATCGACAGGACATTGTCTGGCCCAACTCTACCAACGGCCAAGGCGGCGACTTTGATTGGAGTTACGAGTCTGTTCCCCAGACTCATCTCGACGGCCGAACCATCCCCTCCAACGCGGGCAAGGGCTTGGGTGGCGGCACGCTGATCAACGGAGGTGAGTCTCGCAAAATATTAGTGTAGCCATTCACTTTGCTCACCGAATTTCTCAGCTGCCTGGGTTCGTGGTCATTCCGTTGATTATGATCTCTGGGCCAGAGCTGTTGGCGATCAAAGATGGAGCTACGATGGTCTGCTACCGTACATAAAGCAGACCGAGTCCTTTTTCCCCAGGACACGGACAAGAACCAGCATGGCTTTGAGGGTAACATGAAGGTCCAATCAATCAGCTCCCTCAACCGCACCTTTCCCATGCGCAAGCCTCTTATCGAGTCGTGGGCGGACCTCGGTATCGTCGCCGCTCCGGACTTTGACCACAACCGCGGCAATCCCATGGGCATCGGCGAGATGCAAGAGAACCGTAACCACGGCCGTCGCCAGCAGAGCTCCCTGGTATTTCCAATCGACAAGGCCACTGTATTGACTGAGACACTGGTCCAAAAGGTCATTACTCAGAAGACTCACAAGGGTCAAGTGGTCGTCCAGGGTGTCCAACTCGCGAACGGCACTCAGATCCGTGCCAAGGAGGTCATTCTCTCTGCCGGTGCTTATCGTACGCCACAGCTGCTTATGCTCTCTGGCCTTGGTCCCAAAGCGCAACTGGAAAAGCACGGTATCAAGGTTCAATTGGATCTTCCCAAAGTCGGCCAAAACTTGCATGACCATGCCGTCTTTGTTACTGCATGGGGACTTAAGGACCCTTCCAAGGGATGGGCTGTCGAGTCTGGAAACACTCTTTTTAAGGAACCACAGTACGGCCTCGGGCTCTACCTCGACTTTGTAACCACTTCAATGTGCCCAAGGATGGCTTGGCCAAGGCAATCGAGAAGGATACAGGCAAGAAGCCTGATCCGAAGGCGCACCCCCTCCTTAATCAGGAGCGTGCCATGGCTACCCATACCATTCAGTACGCTGGTGCATCTCAAGATGGCTCCGCTGTGATAAGCATGACAGTGCTGGTCATCGACCAGTCTCGAGGCCAGATTAGTCTCTCATCCGCCAAGATCCAAGACGCGCCCCTTATTAATGCCAACTTTATGGCCACTGAAATTGATCGCTACGCCATGAGGGAAGCTTTGAAGCATGATATCGAGCTGCTGACCAGCAACAAGACTGTTGTTGGCCGAGAGATCATTAGCGGAGAACTCGGCGAGAAGCCCCTAACTATGGCATCAACTGATGAGGAGATTAATGCTCGTATCCGCGCTGGACTCACGTAAGTCGTAATATTAGAGGGCTTTATCCTTCTGAAGACATTACTAACATGAAGTCAGTGGTATCTTCCACCCCATGGGCACCGCCGCCATGGGCCGTGTTGTTGACAAGGACCTCAAGGTCTTGGGCGTCCAGAACCTCCGTGCCGTTGACGCATCAATCATACCCGAGTCAATCTCTGGAAATATCCAGGTTGTTCTTTATGCAACAGCTCTGCAAGCAGCTGAGATTATTGGTAAAAAAATAGAGACTAGCATATTATAATACCTGGCCATGAAATAATTTACATCGTAATGAGAACCTAGCCACTATATACTTGCTATTTTATGAAACTTACAGCGCCAGACTTATACTACTAGGCATTTATATATAATACTTTAATCCTTTTTTTATATTATTCTTTTCCTTGCTTCGTCAACCATCCAAATCAAGGATTTGCGCACCCTATAGTTGTTGGGGAGTTACAGGGGGACAGAATTCTTTCCCCCCGAGATCGGCATCCGACAGCTGACAAAGCCGCTAACCTGCTCTTGCCGCTCGGCTCGTCGCGGCTAATTTTGTCTGGACAGCCCGATCACCGCGTGGAGGAATTACTGATGAAGATGGATTCGCAGCGCAATACTACGATTCTCGATTGCCGGGTTGCAGAGAGTACGCTCCTATAGACGCCCCCTCGAAATGAAATACGAGTATGCAAGACTTTCAAATCATGAGATACGAACTAGATTTATTTTGACATTTGATATATCAGTCAACCACTTTGAGGCTATAGGCATATCAAGTCTTCATAAGGAACGTGAAGAAATGTTGCGAAAGGATTTTACATGATTTACTTCCAACTGATAATAATCGACCCAAAGCGACAGGAGTTGACTTAAAAAAAGGTTAGTATCTAACCACCAACGTGCAATTAGTGGCACTTATCTTGATTGGGTTCTCTGACACCCAAGGTCAGCACTGGGGAATATCGTCCTTAATAGTCGCACTGCAGGTGTTGATCGACTGGTATGATGTATCAGCGCATTAGCTCGCGGACCAACTTCCTATCAAGAGGCATGAGTCTTGTATCTTGGACTCCGACCAAGTGCTATTGTATTCCGATTCTGGTGCATTGCCCGCATCGTAAAGTAGACGGTTAACACAGCCAAGGTATTCTATGCCTTTCCTATGCCAACAGTAATTTCTAACATTATGTCTCACAAGGAAATGACAGGTTCTAGATCTATAGTTAATCCCTGACACTCTACCCGAGTTGCCAGTCTGTACCCTTACTTCACACGTGCGAAGGTAGATAGACGTCAACTATTTCACCTCGACCCCTCTCAGGTAAGAGATTGAGCGAGCTAGAATTATCCGTGTATATGTTTTCATGCTCCAGTATGTATAGAGGTTTCCCGTTAGAAATGAGCCCATATAGTGCTTCCGAGAATGCCGGCAGATCCATGCAAAGACGGCGAATTTTCAGCTCAAGTCTAGGTGTACAAAGTGATCATACTCACCAGCTTCCTATACAGTATTCAACATGCGAGTTTTAACTTTTACATCTACTCTCCGGGGCACACCGCCTTATCAAAGCGAAAGAGCGGCCTCATCTTCTCGGTCAAAGCCCCAAAGGACGGACCTCGGCGCTCATGTTCCGGACGAGCTGTCCAAGCTTCTGCACCTCGAGACATCAAAGTTCCAGATAGCACGTGTGAAATTGTTTTTCCGTAGAGGAAGCCCAGTCAACCGACGCGCTTGTAGGGATCGAGTGCTAAAGATGGAACCGTATCTCCACAAATCGTATGGATGGCGGCGAACTGGCCATTTACGGTTTCCGGATGAATTCGCCGCGACTTGTTTCCTCCAATCGCATCTGACGCGGGGCGGTTGCTCCATACCGTTAGACAGCCTTGTGTGTAGATTACAGGATCGTACAGGAGTGCTGTTTTAGGGTGTTCCCTAGTAACCACGCGATCTAACGGAATCTCCGTCGTTGCCGGCCTCATCGTGGGAGGCTTAAAGCGCCTGTAGGCGTGCCGAGATCCGGTAACTGCCTGGCACTCGAAATGACTGGACATATATGAGGGACCTGTTTCCCCCTAAACCAACACCGTTATCCAATGAGGCAATGAGGTCGGGGCTCTACTAAAATATCTCACAGTCCAGTTCTGGTAGCACGCTCTCAAAATGGTCAAATTGTCATCCTTCCTCTCTGGCCTGACTCTGTCAGCTGGCATGGTCTCCGGCTATGCCAACCCCAAGGCTTGCTCGGGAGTGTGCAACAACTCGCACGATCCCACCATCATTCGACGCTCCGATGGCACATATTTCCGCTTTTCCACTGGCGGGCGCATTGCCGTTCACACCGCGCCCTCGATCGAGGGACCATGGACCTTCAAGGGTGCCGCGCTTCCTCAGGGCTCCAAGATCAACCTACCTGGAAACCAAGACCTTTGGGTTAGTATTTGCTTCTATAAGGCCAGTTTGTAGTATATGCTTCTGACTTGTGTTAGGCCCCGGATGTTATCCAGATCGGCAATGTTTACTATCTTTACTACACAGTCAGCGAGTTCGGAAAGCAGAACTCGGCCATTGGTCTGGCCCGATCATCTTCCATGGATGTAGGAACCTGGACCGACGTTGGGGCTACGGGCATTCGCTCTGACGGCTCCAAGCCTTACAACGCCATTGACTCAAACCTCTTCAAGGATGGAAACACCTGGCGTATGTACTTTGGCAGCTTCTGGAAGGGCTTGTTCACCGTGCCCATGAAGAGTACTCCGACCAGCATCGCCAGCGGAGCGGGCTCGTCCAACGTCATCTATGAGCCTGTGACAACTGCTGTTGAGGCTCCTTACATGTTCAAACATGGCAACTATTACTACATGTTCTTCTCAAAGGGCAAGTGCTGTGGCTTTGACAAGGACAGACCCGCTGCTGGCCAGGAGTATAAGATCATGGTCTGCAGATCCAGCTCTGCTACCAGTGGCTTCGTTGACAAGAGCGGCAAGTCTTGCACCAATGGAGGCGGTACTGTCGTGCTGGAGTCCCACGGTTGGGTCTACGGACCCGGGGGACAGGGCGTGTATAACGACCCTACCCATGGCCCTGTAAGTGTTATTGGACGATAAAAGCTGCCCTCCAACATGTTTTGTTGCTAATGATGGATATATAGGTTCTCTACTATCACTACGTGGACACCAGAATCGGCTATGGCGATGGACAAAAGGTCTTTGGCTGGAACACAATCAACTGGTCCAGTGGATGGCCAACTGTCTAAGTATACTCTTGGTTTTGCTCTACAAATTTTCCAGCCATTAGTCCACCTGCTTCGTGATTGGACTTGACACGAGTAACAGTCAAGATCCTTATTTTCAAGTTACGATTCTAGGAACATGATTTATCGAAGAAATATTGTATTTAGATCCGGATAACGGCAGTTTTAGGCGGAAACTCGGTCGATTTGCCATTGACTCGCACCACAGCCTGTGATTATCCCCCAGCTGGGATACCATTGTCTGACACTCTCAGACACACCAGGCTTTTTTCCTTTTTGGGTTTAAATATTAAGTTAGATTGGTAGATGATATGCCCAATACACGGACGCACTCGACATGTAGTGCTGTACTAACGTCCCCCATGAGAAAGGAGGCTTGTGAGATTTTGGCTGGGAACTACGCGCAGATTTGTGAAAGGGGGCAGCAAATAAATGGTCACGTTTCTGAACGGTATTAACTCTGTCAAGATTACACATAATGTTGTGACTGTTCAAGCTCACTCGCCAACATAGCCCGAGACGATATAGATCTCTTCAAATTGCCGCAGAGGCGTCCCGGCCATGATCCCAATATCCTCCTCCAGAAAGGTAGTTGCGGACAACAGCAGTACACGCACAATAAATACAGCATTTGGCCCTTCAAAAGAGCCGGTCGCCATGAAACGGGCTGGAAAACCGAATCACTGCTCTTGTTCGTACTTGACTAGGCGTTGGGTTGCCGTCTCGGTCTTGTGGAATCGCCAGGGCTTGACCTTTCGTTCAAAAAGTTCGTCCAGTTCGGCAGCGGATCGACTAGTGGCTCATGTTAGTTGAGACCTTTGATAAAGTATGCCAAAGACGTACCCAGCGACTTCGGGGATCAGGAGCCACATCCCAATGACGAATGGAAGGCCAATGCCGGCGTAGAAGAAGCCAGTCTTGAAGCCCCAGTTCCACTTATTAGCGTTCACCATGTACGGTGTGAGAACGGACATGATGAGTCCTCCGAGGGAGTTGGCTGAGGCGGCGAAGCCTGATGTGTAAGGACGAAGGCGCTGTGAAGATATCTCGCCAACAAAGCCCCAGCCAGCGGCACCGTTGGCAGCAATACCAATGTCTGGCACACGAGATTAGCATGATTAGTGGCACCAAGAAAAACGGGCATGGCTTACTCCAGAAGCATGTGAATACGACAAAGATATACGTAGTGGCTCCGACTTGAGGGGCAACTCCAAGGATACCGACAACAAGACATGTCACCCACATCATGGTTGTTGCGAGACAAGCCATCAAACGTCGGCCAAGCCAGTCAACCAGGAAGACTGCGGCGACGACCGTGACGATCTGGAGAGACGTAGTGATGGCCTTGATGGAGAAGGGATCTGACAGACCGGCCTGCTGGAAGAAGTAGGTACCGAAGGTACCAAAGAGCGCAAGACCAGTAAATTGCTGTGTCATAATAGTCCACAGGGCAGTCAGGGTTCGACGGCCATCAGTTCCACGGAAGATGGCAGTCCAACTCTCCCTTCGCTGCTCTGCAGCAATAGTCCGCTCGTGCTCGATGGCGAGTTCGAGGAGGTGATATTGGTGGTCCACATCGTAGTCCTCAACGCCGCGATGGAGCCAAGTGAGGATCTTCTTGGCTTGTTCCTCGCGACCAACAGTAGCAAGCCAGGCCGGAGACTCTGGGAGGATGAGGTAGATGATGAACATGAGGCCGATCTGACCCCACTGTGTGTAGATAGGGGTCAGCCAGTTGTACGGGTGAAGTTTGCTCATGCGCTGAAGAGCAACATGAGTGAGGAAGGACCCAAGTGTCCACCAGAAGCTGTAACACATCAAGAGGCCACCCCGGATCCGGACAGGGGCGACTTCGCTGATGTATCCAAGTACAGTCGCCTGGAGACAACCGACACCGTATCCTGCCAGCATCTTTGCGACCAACCACACTCCCCAGTTCCTGGCCAAAGTCTCGGCCAGCACGCTTGTAAGGAGGACGAACCAGAGCCAGTACAGGCCAACCTTTCGGCCAAACCTGGCATTGATGAAAGACACAGTCGTCTGGCCGATGATTTGACCGACGCTCATACAAGCACCCCAGGCGCTAATGATGGGAGCATCGAGATACTGTTTACCCTCGGCATCGACCTTGGTCGCGAATTCTCGAACGAAGCCCTTGTTGGCAATGATACTGGCGCTCATGCTATAGAAAAGTTGGCGGCTGTACATATACATCAAGAGCATTGGGAGAGGCACTTACGCGACTTGATATCCGTCAGTAGAGGCACTGAAGGCGGCCAAGAAACAGATCAGGCTGACGAGCTTGAACTTCTTGACAGTTTGCCAGTTGGTCAGCGTCTCGTAGCCAGAGGTGACCTGGCCCTTGGCGACGGCATCTTCGACGATCTCGCTCGGCTTGATGGGAGCTTCGACTTGATCGTCATGTTCGACAGTAGTGTTGGTGGCCTTTTCGGCCAAGGGCTTGGGCTCCGAGTTGTTGGCCATGGTGGAGATGAAGAGGAGGATGGCAGGTTGGGCTGATGAAAAGAGGTTCTCAGAGTGCAGGCTTTTCGCCTCTTTTTGTAGTCGACGCGAAGAGCCTCCCCAAAAAGCAGTATAGGTCTTGCTAACCCAATTCTGGATGGGCTGACTCTAGCCTGGGGTGTCGATCCGGGGGTACGGCCCACGGGGTATGCTGGTTGCAAACTGCTACGGTAGCGCGCTTCAGTCAGTTGGTGGGGTTCGGGTGCTTCCCCATGGGACGATGGGACGTCCAGACCAGTCCATCGGATTCACTTTGGTGATACGCCAAGCCGTCACAGTGCTTCTGTTGGTGTAGGTAGGGATAGCTGAAGACAGTAGTCTCGGTCTATAATACCCCGAAGTTCAAAGATGTGTTGAATTGTGACCAGACGGACATCTTTCCGGACAAACTGGAGGCGAAAAGCTCGTGGAAAAGCTGTGCGGAGGAGGGCTCCATTTGCCAAGAGGGGTCGTGTGATCAGTACCACTGTTGGTTGCTACCAGACCCCGGCAGTTGACCGGAAATGTTGTTCTGAGTCGAGGGGTATGGGAAGGAATAATGTGACTATCGAACTGATTCGATATAGCATTGGAGCTTGATTGTGAACAGCAAACGACGTTGAAGGAGCTTCATTGAATCCCTCGGCTAACACAGGGCACTGGGGTCACAGCTTGCAGACTATCCATCGACCTTCTGAAAGATCAGCACCAGTGCCCATCTCCACGTTATCCTCCAGTCGAGCCCACATCATCCGAGCTTGCTGCTCCTCCACGATCGACTTAAGGTTGAAGGACAGGCCGAGAGGATGCGACCTTGTCAAGGACACTCTGCGGGGAAGCAGGAGAAAAAATCCCTGTCGATTGAAGAGGAGGGCCAAACCCGGCTGGGGTTTTCCGACGGGTTCTCCGACAAACCGAGTACGCGGGTTCGGTATGCAACCCTCCATCACGAGTCGTTTCCCGACGGTTTCCCGACAACTAAAGCTCGCTAGAGCCAGCGGTTGGAGGCGTAATTGGAGAGCGTAACTTGATTGGGAGGGAATTACGGTACCTCCAGCGAACGCTTGCCTTCATCCTTCGGCAAAGATTCTCTCCCTGGACATGGCTCGACCAGCTCAGCTCTTGTTCTCATCACAGACCATTGCGGGGAATGACGCCACCATGATATCTGTACCAAGGAATTATAAGTCGCCCAATTCTATCTCATGACACCCTTGCCCAGCACCGTGCTCAGCGGATGTCCAAACCATCTAGGTCATAATGCCGACGCCACGTGCAATCAATCCCATCATACCGGGCTTTGCTCCGGATCCTTCCATCGTCAGTGCCTCTGGCTGGTACTTTCTCGTCACATCCTCTTTTCACTTGTTTCCAGGGCTCCCCATTTACGCCTCAGAGGATCTTTTGTCGTGGAAGCACATCGGTCAGTTATATCCCCTTTCTGCCGTTCTCGATGTTGACTGACACAAACAGGCAATGCCATCAACAGACAAGCTCAGTTAAGTCTCGCCAGGTCGTCGACGAGACTCTCTGCTCCAAGCCCATCAACAGGAGGCAAGATTCTTCCGGCCACCGCTGGTTTGTACGCTCCGACCATTAGACACCGCGATGGGACGTTTTACATTGTCTGCACCAACGCCGTCTTCAAGAGGGACACTGGAGTAGTGGACAAGCACAACTTCGTCATTTCTACGACAGACATTTGGAGGAGCACCTGGAGCGACCCCGTTCACTTTGACTTCGTCGGCATCGACCCGGACCTCTTTTTCGAAGGCGACAGGACATACATCACGGGATCTGCGACCCCAGGGCCTTGGACGCGCATCAACTGCTTCGAAGTTGATATCGAAACTGGCAGGGCTTTGTCAGAGGAGCGTACCATCTGGAGAGGCACCGGGGGCGTTTACCCCGAAGGCCCGCACATCTACAAACGCAATGGGTGGTACTATCTGCTCATTGCTGAAGATGGTACTCACATTACGCACATGATCACCATGGCTCGGTCGAGGAGCATCTGGGGCCCTTACGAGCCGTGTCCTCACAATCCCGTCCTTACTGCACGCGATACCGACGAGTACATCCAACACACTGGGCATGGTGATCTGTTTCAAGACCATGATGGCCAGTGGTGGGCTGTGTGTCTGGCCGTTCGGAAAGATATGCAGGGGAGATATGCCATGAGCAGGGAAACATTCTTGACACCTGCTGAATGGGTGGGCGAATGGCCAACCTTGGCAACCGTCAGGTTAAGCCCCGGTGTTGCGACTCGCAGAGATGAAAGCTCTTCGCTCTCTGTGGAACCAGGCGAGGACTTAGTCTACATACGAGATGCTTCTTTACATCACTATCAGTTCGGCGAACTCACCTTAAATATTACACTAACAGCGAGCTCTGTAGACTTCTCTGATCCGGAAGCCTCTCCTTCGTTTGTTGGAAAGAGGCAAAGATTGTTGCAAGGAACAAGCGGCGTTGTGGTTGCCAATATTTCCGACGCCTGGGCATCTGCCAGGGTCAAAGGCGGCCTAGCTTACTATAAGGATGAATATCGACACTTTCGCATCTTTTTCGACGCCTCCGATACCTCCGTGGTCTTTGAAGAGAAGAACAGGGCCCAGGAAATTGCCAAAACGAATCGACACGTCTTGGATAAAGTTCCTGGGGAAGTCTCGTTGCTGATGAAGTACACAGAGCAAGAGTTTCACTTGCTATATTCCCTCAGCCCCGAATCCGAAAAAGGTTGGACGAGACTCGCTGTTGTTGATACGTTGGATATGACAGATCCAGATTTTGTCGGACCGGTCATTGGAGTTTTTGCAATAGCTGATACAGAGGGGCTCAAGGCTGAGTTCCAAGATTTTCACTGTGACTGAAGTCCAGGAAAACGTAGAGGTCGCCAAGAGGACAGTTTGTCGGCATTCAATTATTTCTCTCGCAACCATTACCGTAGAGAATTATACAAAGGATATTGCATGGACACTTGGGAAAACTCATCAGGGTTCACACATTGATGTTGATGAAAAGCCAAGCGCAAGGGTTCCATTGACTCTTGGCGCCTCCATGTAACGAGGACCTCGTCGACACCATTTATCCAACCAATTACTGGCCTCAGTGTCTTTAGCCGAGTGCCGATGATCTGATGAGGCAACGATCTCCCCAGACAGCTCAGGTGAGCGCCGTGATCTTAGGCGCTTCGTCTTCCCCGCCAGAGAATTTCTCCGATTTCTCCGTGCTAGTGCTTCAATCTGGGGAACATGGGAGCGGATTGGGCCAACCACGCTGTCTGTGGACCATCGAAGGACTAATGAAGCGTGTTGGATGCTTTGAGATGAGCTGTTTTTCTGTTGTATAGACTGTTCGATGTGAGATATTTAAGTAGCTGTCTATCCTCTCAACCTAGATCGATTGCTAAGGGCAGAAACGCTTCAACACGCCACGTTACTTAGACGCTTTGTCTGTTGCATTCGCCCACAATGACAGTTTACGACGGTCTGCACCAGCAAACTCGTCCAGCGCAGCTACGAAGCTGATGCCAAGCCATGTTTCCCTCGACGACAAAGAAGCGTTTCTTGATCACCTTATCTCGAAGCTCAGTGTGGAAGAGCTGGGTAAAATTGCCCTGTTGCTTGGTTTTTGGTGACGCAGTACTGATCGCATAACATTCAGCCTTTCAGCTTCCCTTGATATCTGGCAATTGGGTTGTTGGTCCAGAGTCGGATCATAGTCTCTACGGTATATGGAATCGTCCTTCTTGCCTCAGCTCATATTGATGGTGTTTACCTTTGCAGATAATGTCCTTCATCTTGCCCCTGACGCTGGCCTCGGCGTCTTAGGCGATTGGTGTGTTTTCATGGAACCTCACAACCATATACTATTAGCCTCGTATGCTCATCCTTTTCAGGTATCCAACTTCTCGTTCTCAATTCAACACTCTTCAAGCCTTGAACCTGGAAAAGTCTCGAAACAAGATTCCATTCATGGCAACGGGTGAATGCCTTCACTCCGTCTGGTCAAACAAACAGACTGTCTTCCCTCAGGCGCTTGCCATGTCAAGCAGTTTCGACGTGAATCTCGTCCATCGGATCGGGCGAGCACTGGGCAAGGAATCTCGATCTATTGGAATTCATGCATGCTTTTCGCCAGTCCTGGATGTCGCAAAGGAGCCACGCTACGGAAGATGTCAGGGTATGGCAATATCACCCAGTCGATTCTACCCTCGGTGATGTCTGACGAGAAGCAGAAACCTTTGGCGAAGACTACGTCTTAGTCTCCCACATGGGCGTGGCCTATGCCTCTGGGCTATCCAAGAATGGGTCCTTGTCAGACCCTGACGCAGTTGTCCCTGTTTTAAAGGTGCGTAGCCATCCTAGTTTCACTATTCTTGTGGCTAATAGTCGCCCAATGAAGCACTTTGCCGGTCATGGAAGCCCAACAGGTGGCCTGCATTCCAATTCGGCCGCTACACGTGGCCGACGAGAATTCCTCTCCGAGACACTGGTCCCGTTCAAAGCTGCTCTAGATTTGGCAGGGGGTGTCAAGGGGATTATGATGTTTGTCACGGCCTTCAATGTGGACACTGATATGCCGAGTCTCATATACCTAACAAGCGAACAGGTCATATACTGCGGTAGACGATGTACCAGCCCATCTCGATTCGTTCTTGTACAAGAAGCTTGAGGAATGGGGTTACGAGGGTAGGTGTCTAAGGCTTTACTTGGCGGAACTCACCAGTCCGACTTGGCTAACGATTGAGAATGATAGGCTTTGTTATATCTGATTGGAACGGTATGCTTGATCACAACATTGACCAATCACTGTTCTAACACACGACAGGATTGGAAGAAACGGTGGACGGGCATCAAATTTCGGCTTCGTCAGCTCATGCTATCCGACAGTGGCTGAACCTTGGTGGTGGAATTTGCCTTTATGATTTCACCCCCGATGTCGTTGTCAACGTGAGGATACCCTGTCTCCAATAGGATTTCCACTAACCCCAATAGTCGACATTGGAACTCATCAAGAATGGGTCTGTCGACCTCTCCACCTTACAGAAGAGGGTCAGAAGAATCCTCGGGGTTAAATACGATCTGGGACTTTTTCATCACCCCTATTTGACGGATGATATTGATCCCGAGGCAATAACGCAATCCCACATTCCTTTGGCACTCGAAGCGGCCCAGAAGGGGATTGTGCTACTGGAGAACAGGGAAAAGGCGCTTCCGATCCGCCCATCCGAGCAAACGGTTAGAAAGATTGCTCTTGTCGGCCCATTTGCGGATACCTTCAACTTTGGATCGTATAGTGGCACATGGGGAAGCAATCCGGGAGACCACGCAAGTACTATTCGTCAGGGAATTCTCGGCCACATTGCCAAATCCGCAGACGTAAAGATCGAGCTGGTCTCTGCTTGGGGATCAAACAGCTGGCAGTACAACGGGCAATACCCAATACCTGGGTACCTCCTATCTACGAAGGGCTCACCAGGACTCCAGGCAACGTACTACCACGACACCGAATTTGAAAACGCGGCGTTCCAAGTTAAGGAGGCCCCAAACCGAGACTGGGGCCTGTATCCGCCGCTTGGGCTTTCCTCCAACAACTTCAGCGCAGTTTGGGAGGGTGAACTCGAGGTTCCAGTGAGCAACGATGTCAATGGATGGATTGGCGTGGCAGTCTCACCCAACACGTCCGCAAAGCTCTACATTGATGGCACCCTGGTCTCAGAGTCAATCGAGAGCAAGACCGGAAACATGCTACATGAAATCGAACCGTATACGTACACTGTTTCCAAGGGTAATGACGCGCCACCTGGCGGATCCGAGTTTCTGTTCAGACCTGGCTCTAAGCATCAGGTTCGAATCGAGTACCGCACTCGAGTAGAACCAGGGCCTAGAAAGGCGGCGGGAGTATATTCCAAGATCCAGCTGTGGTGGAATCTGGTTGACCGAAAGGACGCTGTCGGACAGGTGGGCATTCCCCTCTTCACATGCAAACTCGGCTATTGATACCAGTCTCATCTAGGCAAAGAGTGTGGCGTCTGATGCCGACTTGATAGTTCTTGCAGTTGGCGCTGCTTGGAACAGTGATGGAGAAAATGGCGACCGCGCAACTCTAACTCTGTCGCACGATCAGAGTAAGTTGACTCCAGGATGGGTTTTGGACGATCCTGACAATTCTTCCCAGCCAAGCTCGCCAAATCCATGTTTGCTCTCGGGAAACCTGTGGTCCTTGTACTTGAAGGTGGTCGACCATTCGCTATACCAGAGTTCTACGCCCAATCCGCCGCCGTTATGAGCACTGTGAGTTATATGTTCCATCTTCTTCGCCTCTAGTTTTTCTTTGCTGATAATCATCCCTTTCAGTCCTTCCTGGGCCAGGCAGCAGGTCAAGCTATCGCTGATGTACTATTTGGAGCCTTCAACCCAGGTGGTCGACTGACAATGAGTGTTCCTTACGACGCCGGCTCACTTCCTGCATTCTACAAGTACGATTAGCAACCTTCTATACTTATGACACAGCTAACAGGTTCCATCAGTCATCGCGTTACCAAGCCTGAGATTCACATTCCTCACTACCTAGACATTCCAAAGCCAGTGCTGGTATGAATCTCATGCTTCTCTGGGTTGGTTTGTTCATCGCTAACGATGAATTCTAGTATCCGTTTGGCTATGGACTGTCCTACACCACATTTTCACAGTCTCTGCAGAGCGCCGAGTCAACTTCTGAGGGTAGGAAAAAGGGTACGTTCTCGCATGGCGACACGATCAGCTTCTCCCTTTCCATCACCAATATCGGTGCTATCGCTGGAAGTTATGCCCCCCAGGTAAGTCTTCTTAAGCTGCGGAGAAAATTATCGCATTTCTAACTAAGATCCAGATCTACCTGCTCAGACGCCAGGGATCCTCTGTTGTAATGGCCAACAAACAATTGGTCGCCTTCAGCCGCCTCTACATCGAAGCGGGCGAGAAAATCATCGCCGACCTGGAAGTGAAAGTGGATCGTTATCTTCCTCTCATTAATCGCGAATATGAGCGTGTGCTCGAGGCTGGAGACTACGCCTTTGTTCTCTCGGATGATGGGTCGCTCGACTCCCCAGTGCTGGCAAAGGCTACCCTGAGTGTTGTCGCTTCACACAGGTATTAGCAAGACTCTTTTTGGGGGCACATCGCAAGGATGATCTAACGTCAGGATGTACTTGCGTCCGTTTTGAGGAAGTAGAGTGGCACGAGTAGGCCGCTTCTACAGTCTGTAGGGGGGGGACTGTGGGCTCACAGCGAGCCCTGGCTTTGTTCTGTAGACTCAATCAGAATGCAAATTGGCGCCAGCGGTCGTGGCATTCCCAAAAAATGTCGCCAAATTCTTCCGCTTGTGCTTGGAACCAGTTGATCAACCCCTATAGGAGACTCTGCTCGTCCCTGGCGTACCATAGCATGATGTCTTCACCAAGTGCAGAATATTTCAATCCATCTCACCTCGCAGCCATTTGCTCAACCCCAGTCTCCCCACCTTCAGCACCGAGCTAGTCTTAGCGAGAAGCCTTAGAATCTCATCAGTCTTCCGGAAACCGACCCCATGATTTTTCGGATGCACTGCTATTTGTTTGACCTATCATCGAGTCATCCGGACGAAACACATGATTGACAGCTCTCCACAGCAGCTCTTGTCCTTGCCCAAAGCGGGTTTACGGTGTGACAGCCCACGTCCCAGCTGCACCCCGGAGCCAGCAAGTGGAGAAGTTGACGCAATTATCCCTTCTCAAGCCGACAAGCCCGGAGTTGTGCCATGAATTGCCTGTCTGGACCTAGTAGCCACACTCTAAACAACACCACTTTGTGCTTAGACATGCCCAAAACATCATGGTTTGCACTATTTAGTCTTTGAACCTCCGCATCGTCGAGTCTGAATGTCAGTTGTAAAACCTGCATCTCAGGGTCTTGATTCACCATTTACGGCTGTTGAACAAGTGCGTCGAAAATGGCTACCACAGGCAGATCTTCCCTTCTTCCCTTCCCCTCTAAGCACCGCGTCTTTATCCTCACCGACATCACAAATGAGCCTGATGATGCCGAGTCCTTCTGTCGCTACCTGACATACTCGAATCAGTTCAAGACTGAGGGTGTTGTGGCCGTCACTTCAGTATGGCTTCGCGACACAGTTGCGCCGCACAAGCTGCAGGAGATTGTCGATGGCTACGAACAGGTTGTCGACAACCTCAATGCGCACGCACACCCCGACTTTCCTTATCCATCGGCCCAGGAGGTTCGAGGCCTCATCAAGTCCGGCCCGCCGGTATGTTCTCCATGTCTCCATATCCGGATTTGAGGAATTAACAGGCTCTAGGTGTACGGCATGGCCGCCGTTGGCGACGATATCCCGCTCAGCGAGGGTGGTGAGCTGCTCCTTGAGCGTTTAACCTCTTCCGATAAAGACCCTCTCTGGGTCATCGTCTGGGGCGGCGTCAACGTGCTAGCCCAAGTCTTGCATCGTATCCGCAACCGACCTGACGCCGCCGAACTACGCTCCAGGCTTCGCGTTTACACCATCTCTGATCAAGACGACTGCGGCAGCTGGATTCGACAGCAGTGGCCTGACATCTTCTATATCTGCTCCGTTCACGGCTGGAACCAGTACGGAAACGCCACATGGATCGGCATCTCAGGATCCGTTGACGAGGGTGGCCCTGATCCCAGCAAGGTCACCGCTAACTGGGTCAAGGAGAACGTGCAGCTTGGTCCTCTCGGCGCCGTCTATCCAAAGCCCGCCTTTATTATTGAGGGAGATACCCCCACGTTCCTCTATCTCATGCAAAACGGACTCAGCGTTCCAGAAGAGCCATCATGGGGTTCATGGGGAGGCCGATATCTTCCTGCCAACGTCAGCGATAAGGGCATCCCTAACAGAGGCCACTTCTGTGATACCGCAGACAACGTCATTGGTTTGAACGGTAACAAGTTTGCGACAAACAAGGCCACCATCTGGCGTTGGAGAAACACATACCAGAACGACTTTGCGGCGAGGATACAGTGGACGTTGTCTCCGGATTTCACGAAGGCCAACCACCAGCCTGTTGTTGCTGTGAACGGAGAGTTTGGATACAAGCCTTATTACATCGAGGCTGATGCTGGATCAACCATTACCATTGATGCATCCAAGACATATGATCCCGACGGCGACAAGCTGTCCTACAAATGGTTCCAGTACCGAGAGCCCAGTGCTACCCAGACGTACCACGGATACGAAGTCTCAGAGCTTGACATTAAGGAGGTTGACGGCAGCGATGGCAGCAAGGTTGAGGTCACCATTGCGCCCCCAGAGAAGTCTTGCATCGCCGTTAGGGACCAGACCTCACTTGAGAAGGGACTGCTCCTGCACCTTATCTTGGAAGTAACAGACGCTGGCACACCTCCCCTGACCAGCTACCGAAGAATACTGATTCAGCCAATCAACCGGGAATACAAGGGGCCTGGTGTTGCTAAGAAGCTGGAGGATGAGGAGATTGCGGCTATGATGAAGCCTTGAGTGTGGCTAAAGATAGAATAATTCGCCGTACATGGTTATAAGAAATAAAAACGCCCATTATAAGCAATCTCCCACCGGTCTATATTTACATGGCATTTTCTTGAGAAATAGAAGAGTGATGCTCAACCTCCCGCATTATTGTACCAATCTAGATTCCCCCTCTGTAAGGTTCTATTTTCAGTCTTTTCAACTTCTCTTACCCTTTCGCTTTCATACATCCAAACACCTTTCGAGCCAGGTTGTCAATATGTGTAGTTAAACGGAGATTGAAGGTGTTCCCACGACAGTTAACTTATCGTTAACAGGCTACTCTTCAGCAGCTTCATGGACCTGCCGGTTTCTTCGCGCCTCTGCTCTCTCGTGATTCTTGAACAAGGCAAGAAAACCCAGATCGTAGCTTGCCTTGAGCGTACCAGCCATGATGAATGACACCCAGAAGTAGTCTGAATCGGCAAGCAGTCCAGTGATGAGAGGTCCCAAGCTCTGAGCACCGGTCTTGGCCACATTGATAAGCCCGGTGACCACGGTTCGTTCCTGAGGCAGAACAATAGCGGCGAGAAATGCGGATCGTGGCGCAACGTCCATAGACTGTGTGCAGGCTCGAAGAGTCAAGAACAGGACAGATAGGTGGACTTCGTCTGGGATTGGAATGAGAGCCAAGAAGATGGCAGATGGGAGGTGTGTGAAGACCATTGTCTAGAATATCTCGAGGTCAGGAAGCAGAAAAGATATGCAGTAACGTACAGAACTTACCCGGACGTTTCCAAAGCGCTTGGCGAGAGAAGATGCCACAATCATAGATGCGGCGGCGATGATACTCGTGACAAAGAAAATGGATCCCAACTTTCCTTCTTCAAGATGGTAGTGCGACTTGAAGAAGTAGGTAATCCATGAGCTGTTCCAACCATGAGTTTTTTTTTGAGACTGATAGAAGGGATAGTCGACACCGGTACTTACAGAGGAGCGAGGCCTGAAGCAAAGCTGTCAAGTCCAAACAAAGCGCAAAGGCAGACAACAATAGGAATGCTCTCGCGGGAAATTCTTGCCCAAAGTTGTTTCTTTGGAGCAGCCTGGCTGGTACCCTGTTGAGGGTTGGTACCAGGGATGAGAGGCGTCTCTTCATCAATGTCAGCAGCTGGTTCCAGTTGCTGTGGCTCATGGTGGATTTCCACGGCGGAACTCAGGACTATAGCTGCGACGAGCTTCGCCAGACCAAGAACGGCGTATCCGTAAAAGACTCTACGGTAGACATCGACAACGTCCATGTGGAGGCTCACGCGCATGTAGTGAGTCACCCAGCCGCAGGTCAAGATGCCAAACGCAGCTCCCGCAGTGCCGAAGAGGCTATACCAAGCATAGACATCGCTACGCCTTTCAGGATCTGTGACGTGAGCAATGATGCTCTCCTCGAGGCCTCGAAAGGGTCCAATCTCATTGCCACTAAACAAGGTCAGTCAGTATAGGTCGCAACATACAGATGAGATGGTCGTACCCAGGGCTGATGACACCGAAAATGGCGGCAGCCAACAGTATCCAATAGTTGCCAAAGGTAGCAAAGACAAGTCCGCTACCAACCATGAGGATGGCTCCTAGCGCAAGTACGGCTCTTCGACCAACACCATCAGCGAAGAGGGCAAGCAGGAAGCTAATCACAATGTCGCCCGCCAGGGTCAGCGTCATGAACAGGCCAATCTGTGTCTGTGATATCCCCAGCTCCCTCAGATAGGCAACCAGAACAAGTGTCGAGGAACCATAAGCGAAGAGTCTGATGAACCTTTGGATGCAAAGGATCTTGACATCGGTGGTAGAGTTGTAAAGAGAGACAAGGCCAAGTTCTTCAAGAACCCTGTGTGCGGCAGTGTACCAGCGCTTCGGTTCGTCGTCTGTCGCCATGATTGATTGCTGAAGCCACGAGTCTTGGAATGAAGAGTCATACAAGTTCAAGTTTTTCGGTTTGGCGAACAACGGGGTTTCTGCTTTTTACATTGCCTCTTGATATCGGCTCCGAGACGGATATATTACGAAGGAGCAAAACCATGCTATTTTAGGCCCTGTTTGGATGTGGATAGTCGCGTCATGGCACCGTGAGGCACAGTTTTAACTCCGACCAGCCGCCGATGCTCCGAGCCGAATTGCTCGGCTGTCTAGGGTAGTCCAATGAGATAGAAAAGATTGATAGACAACTGAATGTCAGAGATTATGTGTGTCGATTGTAGGTAGTTGTAAGAATACTTGGTCTATTTTATAATCTCAAAAGCTCTCTCCCCCAAGGACACGTGGTGCACACCCGAGGCGCCTTAATGTTGAGTCTTGAATCCACCCCTGTGTCACCCTGGTCATTGCCGACTTGTCCTACCTTTGAATGGAGATTTTACGAAAGAGACGGTAACGGATTGATAATCTTCCAAACAAAAGGACCCATCCGCTATTCCCGTGAAAACCACTCTTTGAATGATCGCTTTCTCTTGACCTCACAGTACGCATCAACCTGTTTTTCGGCATCGACCGCGTGGTCCCCATTGGGGCAAGGTATATAACAGCTACAACATGTTAGGGATGGACAGTGGACGGAGGGAGACCCAGGCAAACTTACGCTGAGATTTCCTTATAGACTCCACATAGGCAACGCTCATTATCCTCGCACCCGGCAGGCTATATACATGATTTGCCAGTCTCTTCCTACTCAGTTCTCAGAAGGAAGGGGTACCTTGGCCGCTGCCTCGAGACATCGAGCTACCTTTGTCTGCTCCGAGCAGCCTGATGTTTGGGCACACACTCCGGCCGCGGCCAGAAGAGCGAGGACGATGGGATATTTCATGCTGTAAAATGGCCTTTGATGAACTTGACGTGCTACGTCCACAGAAAAATGAAAAGAAGCCACTCCGGGACTGCCAAGCGGGGACAGGAGAGATATATATGTGCAAGATCGATTTATTTGTACACGCTAGTCTCGACAGCCTTTGCCCATTTGGCCAGACAATTCCGGACCCAAGAGCCTTTCGCCACCATTTTCGACCGCTTTCAGACTAATGGAATTGCAGCCACCATTCCCGGGTCATCGGGGGCGACTGAAGGTGAAGTAACGGAATGCCATCGTGCCTGGTTGGAGACGCCATGGCGCCATAAAGGGTCCACGCTTCCGTAGCCCATGAAATGGCTTGAGCTAATCCTGCGGATCGGCCCAGGCTTCGAGCACCAGAAATGAACAGGAAGTCAAACGCGCAATAGGGGTCTCGAAGGCAAAAGTTTCGGAGTGCCCGAAGTGTATGCTGGTTGAACAATCTGACGTCGTCATCTCTCGGCTGGTCGCTAGCTCCGATTCGCACTGTCTTCAAGACTTGGAGTGGGGGCCTATTAAACCTTTTGAGTAAGGATCGACACTACGAGGATTGGGGCATCAAAGGAGAGAATTCGCATTTGAGAAGGGAAAGCGGTGAAAAGACTTGACTGTTGAGACTACAATCGAGACTATCCACGGCCGCGAGCATTGCTCCCTCAGGAAACACACACTTGGCTTTATAATTGAGCAACATGTGGTTCTTTGTCTGAGCAGCCAATGGTTGGTTGATCCTCGCCACGCTCAACCAGTTCTATGACGACATCACTTTGGATGTAACTTCTCTCATATCAGAAAGGAAGCCTTCTCAAGACAGGAATAGACTTGCCACAATAAGATGCCTCTACTATCGAGACGTGCCCAGACAGTCTCGAGAACACCATTGTTCCCTCGCAGAAATCCCATCTCATCTTCGGCCCCTTTTTACTGTCAACTCCAGGCGATGAAACGTACTGCAAGCTCGACAGCAAGAAGCCCTACTACTAAGAGGCCTCGCGCTTCCAGTCATTCTACAAAGTTGCCTGAGTATCATTTGACGCCCTCGCTGCGGGATGAGAAGGGCGACATTATCTGGCCAGCACCACAGAGTAAGCTGGAGGCAGCAAGGAATTTCATTCACGAGTGGTGCGTTGTTCATTCTTCAAGGCTCTGCTGTTCATATGAGAGAATTATTCGGGGCACATATACTTATTGGAACTTTTCACAGTGTCTCAGCCAAGCAACGGACCCTTATCGTACCTGACAAAAACGCCGATGGGCTCACCTCTGGAGCCATTTTGGAGCGGACCTTGGCACTCCTTGGCCTTGACCAGGATCTAATATCAGTCCACATTCTCCGAAAAGGCGGTAATGTTCATGATGACGTGTCTCGGAAAGCCATGACTGCTTACAAGCCTGCTTTCATCTTCGTCCTGGATCAAGGCTCGCGACAGTCTCCTCCTCTCATTGAGGCCCCTCATAGAGCAATAGTTATCGACCACCACTACGCAGAGGAGAAAGATCATCCTCAAGATGCCCTTAATATCACGGCCTGCAATAGCCCTCCCGTCGCGACAAGTTCGCTACTGACTTATCTCATCTGTCTTGACCTGCACGAACGGGTAAGAGAGACGTGCGACTGGCTCTGTGCTATGGGCACGCATGGCGACTTGGGTAACGCTGTCAAATGGGAACCGCCCTTCCCAGACATGAAGGCGACGTTCAAGATGTACACCAAAAAGGCAGTCAACGAGGCAGTCTCGCTCGTCAATGCTCCCCGTCGGACCGCATCCTACAATGTCCCGGCTGCATGGGAGGCTCTGAGAAGTGCCTCATCTCCGAAAGAGCTCCTCAGCGACAAAGGTTTACTCGCAGCCAGGGCTGAAGTAAACGCCGAAGTTGAGCGATGCACACACACGGCGCCCAAATTCTCTGCTTGTGGAAGAGTGGCCGTCTTTCGCATCAACTCAGCAGCCCAAGTTCACCCCGTCATCGCCACGCGGTGGGCTGGCCATCTATCCTTCAGCAAGCTACAAGTCGTCCTGGTGGCCAACGAGGGATATTTACCCGGCATGGTCAACTTTTCCTGTCGTGTTCCGAGATGTGCTAGGGGCAGGGACCCGCCAGTCAACATTATTGAGATTCTTCGTGAAGCAGCTGGCCGTGCGGCTGATCCCACTCTCAGAGAGCGATTGGGAGAGTCATTTGCTCGTGGACACAAGGAGGCTAGCGGAGGAATAGTACCCAAGACCGAGTTTGAGGAGCTCATGGAGGTGTTGGAGGTTGGGAAGAAAGTCGGAGGGTCACCGAAGAAAGCGCAGAGAGAGCCTGCGAAACAGGCAAATACTCTGTTGAACTACTTTGGAAAAGCCTAGGGTCTTATGAAGGAGAACTTGACTATTCCATTTGCTTCTGCTCCTTCGCCGTTTGACCTCTTCTCACCCCATGTCCAGCTAGGTAGAATTCGACTCATCTCCGGCTGACAATACGACGCTTGGCGGGCCGGGGCCAATGAACTCTCTTGGAATTTGGCTGCGAACTTGTCGATCCTTTCCTGTTTCACTACTCATCCGTGTGCAACCCTGCTCTGGAACTCGGGAGATGAGGTGGTTCCTATGGCAGGTCGGATAGGAAGAAGTCGTCATTGAGGCCAAAATGAGAGATTCATATGGCAGAATTGGTATGATTGAGTAGCTCGAACTCCCAATACTCGAATTTTACGCGAAAACACATGAAACCACCATGTTATCGTCATCTAGACGCGCCGAAGAGAAGAAAACCTGATTTATCGCTCGGGTGGGGTAACCACACTAAAGGGTCTAAGATCGTCCACCAAGGTCGGTAACACCGAACCCCATCTCGTAAATGTCTCTTGTTTATGAAGGGAGAAACTTCGGCCCGCACGGTCTTGGAAGGTATAAGCTCTCCAGGGAGCCCTTGAGGCCGTTATCTTGGGTGGCTTTTGCTCTTCCCTCGCTCCTCAGCCTCTTCCTCAGTCACCCTCGTTCCCGTCAAATTTCACAAAATGAGGCCCAGCGTAACCACCTTTGCCAAGGCATTTTGCCTGGCAAACATTGGCACTCTCTCCGTCGCCATTCCTACCTATGGCACCCGCGGTCCTGAGCTCAAGCATTGGCCTCCCAAGGCCGCTAAGGCCCTCGAGCGAATGATCACTGCCAATGCCAACACTGGTGCCTACGCCGTTTTTGACATGGACAACACCAGCTACGAATTCGACCTCGAAGAGTCCCTGCTGCCCTACCTGGAAAACAAGGGCATCCTGACCCGAGAGACCATGGATCCGACCCTCAAGCTCGTCCCCTTCAAGGATACGGATACGCACAACGAGACCTTGTACAGCTACTACAACCGCCTGTGCGAGATCGAGGATGCCGTTTGCTACCCATGGGCTGCGCAAATCTTTAGTGGGTTCCCCCTACGCGAGCTCAAGGGCTACGTCGATGAGCTCATGGCCCTCAATGAGACAATTCCGACGACATATTTCGAGGATGACAAGGTGACGGCCATTGACGTGTCTCCTCCCAAGATCTTCGAGGGCCAGGTAGAGCTCTACAACAAGCTTATGGCCAACGGCATCGATGTGTACGTTGTGAGCGCTGCCTCTGAGGAGCTTGTCCGCATGGTTGCTTCAGACCCTAAGTACGGCTACAACGTCCCGCCCGAGAAGGTCATCGGCGTGACCCTTCTCATGAAGGAAAAGAATGGGGATCTCACCACCGCTCGAAAGCAAATTGAGGATGGGGAGTATGACCAAAAGATTCAGCAGCAAAACTTGGACGCCAAGATGACCCCGTTCCTATGGGCCCCAGCTACTTGGAAGGCGGGCAAATGGGCGGCCATTCTCACCTACATCGACGAATGGAAGAAGCCTATCTTGGCTGCCGGCGATACCCCTGACAGTGACGGACCCATGATCTTCCACGGAGTCGACGTCAAGCGGGGAGGCATTCACTTGTGGGTTGACCGCAAGGAGAGCTACAGCAAGCAAATCCGTGGCATGATTTCGGACTTTTCCAAGGCTCAGAAGAAGGAGGGACTTCCAGTCACAGCAGACAAGAACTGGGTTATGGTCAAGCCCGCGGACCTTCACGGACAATAGATTCTAGACTAATCTTTGGTCTCGGCCAATATTTGCACAAAGCACCTAGTTCTCAAGTATCTATCTGCGAATACCACTTAATCACGCATACTCCAGCCTATCCTTTGTCCAACCCGGGCGGAGGTACTCGCTGTCGAACCTCACATCAAAGCTAGAAGAGTGAACGTAATCAAGCTCCCACTCAACCTTGATCTCTCCTCCTTCAGCACTTTGGCTCCAAACCGTCACTGCAATGGTGTTCTTTCCGTTGTAGTTGAGCACACCGGGAGGAACAGGGAACGAGGTTTGGTGGCCGATGTACGGATTGAATCTGCCGTACTGGTATCCGTTGACAAACAGCAGGGCTCTCACGCGATTGCTGTATCCGGACTTGGTAGGCAAGAACGTTGAGTCGGAGGGGGCGGTTAGCTTGAAGGAGATGGAGACATCAAGACCATCGGGGACATCCAAGTCTGCCGCTGTTCGGTACACACGGACGCCTGAAGAAGGGTTCTCCAGAGTCTTCTTCTTGGAGTAAGACGTCCACTTGTTGTCTGGGAAGCCAGGAAGATGCATACCAACACGCTCAGCGTATAGTCCACCTTCGTTGAGCGGGCCTCGAATGAGATCAAGGGACGGTTCGCCACTTCCCGCAGTGCCTGCAATCTTCCACTCAGAGAACTCGTAGCGCTCCTTGCTTGGGCCAAGCAGTGTTGCGTTGGTGATACCTCGCGGGGCCAGCGCAGCTTCACGGAGGTCGTGACCTGAGTTGTCCATCAAGACGACCAAGACGTTCTCTTTCTTGGCGAGTGTGGCATTCTTAAATGAGAATTCCTGTCCAGACGCACCGATCCAAGATCGTCCGAGCCAGGAGCCGATGTAGTCCGAGTTCAGCCAAACTGAATAACCAAAAGCGAAGCCACCGGTCAGGTTCAGGTAAACGCCAGTGGGTGGCGAGTCAGTTGTTGGGAACGTGGCTCGGTAGATGTGGTTGCCGTAATGAATGTCGTACTCATCAACGTACAAGATGGGGTTGTTGAGATCAGGGACCACATTGTTTGTCGTCTTGGTCCTGTTCGCAACTGTACAACTGGTTAGATAGAGTAACATGGCGATTGAACGTCAAAGAACCTACCAGTCCAGGCCGTGGAAGAAGCCTTGTAATCGGCCTTAATCTCGGGCAAGCTATCCGTGTACTTCCACGGTCCCAGGCTAGGGAGTTTGAACTTGGAAGGCCTGTCAAGCTTGACAGTGTAGAGATTTCCCTTCTTGGATGTGATCTTGACCTTCTTATCGTTCCAGGTGATAGTCTTCAGGGACTCGGGCGCGAAGACGGTCATCTGTGTTGCCTGGTCCAGGTCTCCGTGGATATCGAGCTTTTGCTTCTTCTGGTCGAGAGAGGCTGAGCGGACAAGGTAGGGACCTTGAACCAGAACTGCAGAGACGGCATGATTAGGGGTCATTCTCAGCAATACGAGGCTTAGAGAAACATACCGGTATTGTTTGCATCCACAAGCGGGTGGTTATCCAGAGCAGGAGCCCAGAAATGGTATGCCGTTTGACGGTCAACAAGGACAATAGTTGACCCATCTTCCAGGCCAAGAGTGAAGAGTCCCTTTTCTTGAGTGTATGTCACTGTGACATTGTCCTTGCCCGCCTTGACCTGGAGGTCCTTTAGAGCTTTGTTTGTGGACTTGATCTTGGTATGCTCCTGCAGAGTAAACTCGCCAGTCTCACCCTCGGGAAGCCAGAGAACAAGGACTTCCTTCTTATCAAACGCCGAGTATGTCAAAACCTCGGCAGTGGAGTACAGTAGCTTCTTGTTGCCAAAGTTGAAATCGGTGACAAGGATCTTGGACTGGTGGCCATTAATGGTGATTTGGTCAGCGTACTGAGGAATCAAAACTATCATCGTTAGCATCTGCATGAGTAGCATTTTCGAAAAAAATCATAACCACTTACATTCTCCCTCAGAGGTCTTGACCTTGACCTTGAATTGCTCCTTGGTACCAGATGGAGAGTAGTTGTGTCTAGTCACATAGAATGCGGCGTCGTTGTCAACGTTTCTCAGCTCAGAGACGAGAATCTCCTTGTTGGTAGAAGCTGATGTGTTCTGGTTGGGTCAGTATGCGTCTAAATCATATAGGAGAACAACGTCACTCACGTTTCCCACTCGCTCGGTCTTGGTCAAGTCGTGCGCGGCTACCATCCCGTTAGAAATCTTGCTTCAATATCGTCTTAGAAATAGATCTCACCTCGAGTAAGCAGTGTGAGCAGCTTGGTTTCGTAGAACTTGTCCCAAATGAAGCGGTTCTCCGAGATGGGCGAAGAATAGTCATAGCTCGAGGCTAATAGAGTCAGTCGAAGGCCATCTCAAGGTATGGCCAACACTTACCAACCACAGGACAAGCGAACCATCCCCAGTTGGTGCCACCATACATCATGTAAAGGGAGATCGCCGTAGCCTGTTGGGCCACAAGATCACGGTAGAAGAGATTGGCAAAGTCAGGACCAATATCACTGGGACAGCCTCCTTCAGGTCCACCCCATGGGTTATAAGAGCCACCTTGGAACTCAGGGAGGAAGTTCGGCTGCGATCTTGGAGTTGTTAATGAGAGAGCAAAGACTCAAATATGGGAGAAGCTTACGGAGATTGGATCTCGAAGTACGAGACATAGTCTTGAATTCTCTGCCTAGTATCAGTGTTTGCCCAGGGATGAATTACTCCGACCAGACTCACATAAGGAACGTATTGACCATTTGTGCCAGTACACTCGCTCAAATTGCAGCTCCAGCAAGAAGGATAGCTGTCAACGCCTACAACGTCGACATTACCCAGTGCATTGGGCTCAAAGTCGTTTGACCAGGCAAATGTTCTCTGCACTTGGTTAATAGTCCGTCCAGGTAGCACCATAAGGGATGACACTTGCAGTGTTTGGCGCGTTGTGGAATACTGGAACGTCGATTCCAGCATCTCTGGCAGTGTCTTGCAGCAGCTGCATGTAGTTGGCGACGGGCTTGTGGACGATTCTCTTTTCTTGGTTGTCCCACTGCCAGCCCAATTCATTTTCAATCTGTCTCGTTAGTCTCCCCTCTCTCATATGGTTCGAAGATACGGTACCTGGAACATGGCCACATTTCCACCGTTTGTAACAAGATGGGGCTTGATGATCTTGGAAATCTCAGTCCAGTAGTCCTTCCAAGCTGCCGTGAACCTGGGATCGTCGTCGCGCAGACCTCCATACTCTCCTGTAGTGACCCACAGGGGAAATCCACCAGCGTTTGCCTCGGCATTGACGTAAGGTCCAGGACGGATAAGCAGATAAAGGCCAATCTCCTTGGCAAGCGTCATGATGGAAGTAAAGTTGTGGGCGCCACTCTCAAAGTCGAGGTGACCGGGGATAGGCTCATGATAGCCCCAGCTGTTGTAGATGGAAAATGCGTTGAATCCAGCGGCCTTCATCTTCTCCAAGAGATCCCTCCATAGCTCGGGGCTGGTGGATGTTAGCGGAATGGTAGCTTGGCTAGGGGGGCGCTACTGACACAGGCAGACGCCAATAGTGGAACTATTCACGTGTTAGAGTAGAACAGCACATCGATTTGGCCAGCTCTTACCTCGCCAGAGAAGATAAAGAGTCTTTCTCCGTTGATGAAATAGCTGTGGGTATCCCTAGGAACAATAGGTCAGCTGAAACCTTGCTTCAGGCAACCACATTTCCTACCATTGGACAAGATCAGTGAGCCCATTGTCTTGGATGGGATCACTCGTCTTTTGGCAAGTTGATAGATCGACGAGTCCTCCAAGGGTGGTTGCAAGTAGGCCAAAGGCCCCAAGCCTAGAAATTGAAGGGAACTTCATTTTGAAGATGTCCCCCGCTAACAGAGCAAGCCTCAGGTGTGCTGAATCCCCTCCTCGCCTTTCATATCAGGTTCTTATAGCAACTGACCTTACACCTCGGTCCTTCTTCTCCCGTGACACCGTGACGCAATACCCACTTGACTCGCGGGCTCCAGGGCCGAATGGGCCAAACCCCAAAGCCAAGGCCGGGGTTCGGCCAATTCACACCGATATTGAGGGGTACATGGGATGATGCTGGCACTGCCGGACATTATTTGCATCAATGGGAATTTTTCCATGTGCGGGAATTAGCCGCCGAGGGACATGGGGTTGCATTTTGGGGGGCAGACCATCCTATTCAGGCAATATAGCGTTGTTGATCAACTGTCGACCACCACCACACGAATCCTTATTGATGCGGCTATTGATTATATCGCAAACCTTATTATACCTATTCACGGGCCGAGGATCCTAATTCGTCTTTGCTCTTGCCAGATTTGCATCGAGACTTTATGCGTCACGCATCGATGTTGCATCACCGCCTGTCAAGGCAACATGTGTTGCATCAGCCAAATGACAGTGACTTTGTGACGTTTTGATGCTACAGGGAGGTTATTTATCTCCTCAGCTTGGTGACCTACATCTGCCCTTCTGCACATGCCTGAGATTAAATGCCAGTGACTGCCTCTCTACCTAACTAACCAGTAATCTAGGCTCGATCGGCAACACCAGTACCTAACAAGGCCCGCTCCCTCACCTGAGCCCATGTCAAGGTTGGGAACGACCGGAAGGCCGGGCAGTCCCTAGACTTGCAGACAAGCCATCAATAGCAACCCAATGAGCGGCGCTTGCGCTAAGAACCCGAGTCCCGAGGCTGTGGCGAGAGTTCCTGCATGAGCTTGTTTTTAATGCATGCGAAATGATCTCCCATTGCAACCACCTTTGAGACAACTGGACTTTTGTTGCTCTACCTGATGTTGTCTTGTACAGAGCAGTATAATCAACTGTTCCGCGATCACCTTTGACCTATTCAGCCTGGCCAGAGGAAAACAAAAGGTATTCTTTTCAGGCATTGATACGACAGCTTCTTTATCAAGCGCATAGTTCTAATCTAACCCTCGCGTGTCTCGTTTCTAATGTAACCAGGGCCGGATTGTCCCAAAGAGTCAGTCGCAGACGACTCAAGTCAAGTATTCCATCCAATGTGTACTTCCTGAGTTATCAAGTAAATGAAGCAATGATATTTAAGGCCAAATGTATTTCAAAGGCATAAAAGAACACCTGGCTATCTAAAATTATCAATCACAATAACGCCATGTCAGAATTAAAAGCTTGTCGTTGTGGGCCTTGAAACGACATAAAGCGCAGCAGGTGTGACACCTATCGCAACACAGCAATCTCTCATACTCTCTTCAAGGCGCTCATGCGGCTCTCCCTGGCTCTTTCATACCAACTGAGGTTCAGAAAGCCGTCAAACCCATGTGGAAGTCCAGGCCAGAGGTGAAACTCAACCTCGACATCTTCCCTGGCCAACCGAGTGGCATACTCAATGTCTTCATCTCTAAATAGATCCAGAGTTCCGACCTCGATATAAGTAGGTGGTAGGCCCCGTAGACTGGCGGCTCTAGCTGGCACCGCATAGGGCAGGATGTCGCTATTCTTTCGAGCTTCGCTAAGATAGGCGTCCCAGGCGATAACATTTGCATCCGGCTTCCAGACCATGAGCTCGATACTCGGGTCGTCATCTTTGACCTTGGTCCGGTCATCGAGCATGGGGTAAATCAGAATCTGCTTCGCCAAGGAAGGCTCAAGTTTGCGGTCTCGAGCCAACAAGGCAGCGCCAGCAGTAACTCCTCCTCCAGCGCTGTCTCCATGGACGATGATCCTGGCAGGATCGACGTTGAACTCTTGGGAGGACTCTGACAAGTGGTTGATGACCGAATAGCAGTCTTCAATGGCACAAGGCGCGGGATGCTCGGGCGCCAATCGATAGCTCACAGCAAAGTAGGGCAGATCAGAGTCGTGAGCATAACGGGCGATCCGAGGTGTAAAGATTTCGACGCTATTAGAGAAGAAGCCGCCGCCATGCAAGTAGACTACAGCCGGCGTCGGCGTTTCCGACTTGGAAGCCGCCTCGGTGTGGCGAAACGTGTGACATTGATATCGACTCCATCATGGCCCTTGACGGTGAAGACAGTCTGTGGGACAGATGGCGGAGCAGGAGCGAAGTCGTTGTATCACAGTTGACGAAGGATGTTGACGTACATTGAAGCTCTTGATTTTCTAACTAATCTGTGCGAAAGGAAGGTCTTTATATACCTAGTATGACTGCTAGGAAATTGAAAAGAGTGTGTTGCCTAGAGCAGGCAGCGGTAGCTGCCTGTGATGAAGATCGCGGCTGCCTTCGGAGGTGATAGTCCGTGTGACTGGGCGGCCTTAGGCATATAATGTGACACGTTGGCCGCCGTCATGATCATATTCATGGTCGCCCGCCTTCCATATATATCATTGGACTGCTGGGGTGGCTGGGGACCACTGAGGAATGGCTCAATGGCCTTTAAGTACTCGGGATCAAACTTGAGGCCGGACATGGTGGGATAACGATGGAATATGAGAGTGGTGATGGTGTTGAAGTCTTGAGATGTGGTTGTTCTTTATGGAGGTTGCAATCCATACTTATATGCATTTGACTCCTTCTATGACTTGCTGACCATGCCAAGTGTTTAGTATGATTCCCTCTTAAGCTCGGTCAATCACGGTTTCCCGAAGGCCGTCAGACGAAGCGTAAGATGGGCCGAAAGTGGGCTCTGACTGCATACTTGGTCATCACACACACAAAATAGCGGGCCTCGCGAAACATAATGGCGAGAAGCGAGTTACAGGGGACAAGATGGCCTCGATTAATAATGTCAGTGAAGGACTCAATGAAGTGCTGGGGATTGTATCGACACTCGCTGCCACAAGAACCCTCAGCCTCCTTATCTACCACCCTTGCTTCTTGTTTTAGGTCTTGAGCTACCTGGCCAGTCATCTCATAATTTCCTCTTCTGGCATATTCGTCTAACCCAATGTCATGCAAGTGTTGGCCAGCTGGGGCCTTGTAGCTGAGGGTTTCGTTCTCTTGCTTGAAGACTGCTTATCACGGCTCAACCAATCAGGTAGCAAGTCGCCCATCGGGTTGAATGGCAAGTTGAGAAATGCTACCTGGCGACAAGGTCGTGTATCTCCAATGGAGCAGGCTTAACTGGTAAGGTTGGCAGCGCAGTAGTATATGGTAGCTACTGATAGCAAGATTAAAAATTGCTATTATTTGTTCACCTAATCATACTAGGCAAGATAACCAACGACCCTACATCTTTCTTTGCATAGCCTATTAGGATTAGTTGCCGACTCTATCAAGCTAGAAAATAAAGGTAAAAGGGTTTATCAAATAGAAACAATGATAGGTTGTTGCTCAACATGTTGCTGCTACAACAAATACAAGATTCAGCTTTTGGGGCGTCAACGCAAAGAATATCTCTACAGCCCCGTAAAGCTATCACGACCAGATAAACAAATCTTTACAAATTGCCATGTTGGTCATGCCTGCAGCCAAGAGAACATCAGGCTGAAGCTGAACCAGCTTCTACCAGTCAGGGGTGTCATTTAGGCGCCCAACCCACCTTCGCTGCTTTTTCCCGATGGCTCACCAATCGTAATATAGCGCCAGTGAAGCCACAACATTCAATTCCGTGTCGGAATAGGGCTGCACTCGCACCCAGTCCGGTATAACTATTGCATCGAGAGCTTTTCGCTGACTTTCACTTCTCTTTTCTTTTCATCGTTCCCTCGGCAAATTGGAATCCCAAGCTTAGTCCTTAACTTTTCCTCGCCATCTACAACATCAGTCCGAACTTGTATCTCGCATAACAACTCTGTCATATTGGCTCAGATATCAACGCATACTAGAAATTTCACCATGGCTTCTGGCGTGCTCTTGACGCTCATGAGCTTGACTCTATTCACGGTTGTATTAGCTGCTACGGACAGCCTTAGGCCTTCGGTTCTGCCAACTCTGCCACCTGCAAACCCCGACATATCCAAGGATCCATGCGCATTCTCGGATATAGATGAACTCATGTACCGCTTGGAGAATACCTCTCTGTCATACAACACTTCACTACTGGTGGAGACCTGCGACGGCATTTGTCGGCTTCTCTATGGTGTAGGGAATCCTGACATCTCAGGCATCGGGGTAAGTACAAATTGGTGTCATCAATGTATACTCGGGAGTCAAGTTCCTCATACACGTATCAGGCCATGACTTCATATGCCTTCCAGGGCATCGTTGCTATCATGTTCGGGCCGTGTCTACTCATCATCTACATCTTCTGGAGCGAAAAGCCACCTTGGTTGTTCGACTTGCTTCTTCGACTGACAATCCCAACTCACCGGGCTAATGCTTTCACGGCCTTGTGTGTCCTCGTATCGCTCGCCATTCGACTTATTGACAAAGCCCCTGCATTCGAGAGGAAATTTTGCGGGACCTTTGCGCTCTACCAACTCTTTGTTAGCAGTCTAGGAGTTGCTTTCTACTTTCACTTTCACCATTTCAAAGACCGTGTACAGTCGATCCTCTTTATAATCTTCTACGGTGCAAGCATCTTATCGTGCCTCGGGGGTTTCGCAGTACAGCTGTTCAATACTCCAGGATCGATGAACGTGCTGGCTGGTAGGACAAAAGGGGGGGGGACCGAATTCTTTGAATCTCCTCCACAGAAAATTTTCACTGACTGCAATGAGATGAAAGGGTTTCCCTGGGTCCATTCTGTTGAGGATCACTTCGCGTCAGGTGAGGTCATTGGGCTATTTGCCGGCTCAATTTTTCTGCTTGCGGTCTTCATAGGCTTGTTTGTTTGGAAACAAAAGCGTCTCGATGAAGCAAACAAGCATGCCTCCGCCTAGCCCAGATTCAGTCGTTTCAACATTGTACGCACAGCACTACTCATCCTACCCTTTCTCATCACCGCGTCCACCGGTTCTGCCCTAGTCAGCATGTTTTAGCTATGCAGAGAATTCGACAAGATGTACAAAAGTATGGCAAAGATGAGTAACGTATGTGATAAGTGAGTGGGCCAGATAAGCGAGTGGGCCAAAAATCTTAACCTTCAAGATGGGATTTAAGATAAAAACATAATAAAGCATTTAATTAATTAAATTTAATTACTATCCTCTTCCCTAGATATCTCAATAATAATTTGACATATTCTTCTATTATGACCGGCCTGGCCGCATATTCCACAGCGGCCTTCCTTCGGTCGCGCCGACCCGCCTCGACCACGACTCGCCGACGATTCGGCTACTATCTGCGTATTAACATCCATCTGATCAATTGCT